>JAPYYR010001018.1:0-26507 GCA_030523065.1 Aphidius colemani | reverse complement strand
ACCACTTAGAAGCATTTTAATTTTAGCAACAGCACGTCCTGGATTGAGTCCTTTTGGACAGACTTTTGTACAGTTAAATATAGAATGACAACGAAATACAGAGAAATAGTCAGTCGTTTTTATTAAACGAATGACTCAAAGTTTTTTACAGTATATTAATGTGTCAAAAAAGACCCTGCTGGTCGTCATGGAAACACACAAACCAGTCTTACCACCAAAAAAAAAAAAAAAAAGAACAAAACAGACTGAACCAGTCACATTTAAAATGACATTTTGACTGATGTTTTTGTAACATTCAACAAAATATATTAATCAAAATATCATCATATTAAATAATATTTAATATCAAATAATTAACAATAAAATATAATAAAAAAAAAGAATCAATGTTATAAATTTCCCTAGTAAAAACAAGTCCAGTTATCAACTAATCACGTCAAAGTATTTAGCGAATGATCGCGCTTGTATTTAGTTTTAGACTTTAATAAAAAAATAATAACAATTATACATTTTAATGATTAAACAATCCTTTTTTTTATATTAAATTACATATATCAATAATCAACTAATTACCTGTGGATAATCATTAACTGTCAAAAGAACAATAAAAAAAGGAGAGACAAAAACAAAAAAAAAAAAATATAGAGGCTGGTTATTCTGCCATGATTGACCAGAACGCGTCTTTTTTACAACCAATAAAAAGTCAATGAATAAAAACAAAATGTTTTGTTATCTTGTATGTGAAGTGTATAATTTAATGGTAAGTTGATACAATAAATAATATAAATTATTGATAATTTAACAACCAATATTAATTGTCAAAGCTTGAATATATTTGTTGGGCTTGCTTTGTTGGTGCTTGGTTGATGAACAGTTGTGTCCGTTAGCAGCCATTAAAGTCTTGGGGCATGGTCAGACATTCAAGTGTCAAATTAATAAATAAATTACAACATTAAATAACAATTTAATTATCCATTCAAATTAATAAACAATAAATTAAACTCAAAATAATTTGACAACTGTTCAACTTAATGACAATCATTTTTTTTTTTTTATTTTATTTTATTTTTTTTTCTTCACTCAATAAGAGGTATAATATATACAAACCTAATTATATATTATTTATATATATATGTTCAACATGTATATATGTACCTACATGTATATAAAATAATTTTCTCATACATATGTTTAACAATAAAATAAATAAATAAATTTTAATTGTAAAAAAAAAAACATACCTACCTATTAATTACATTTCTTTTCTCATGATAAATTATAATTTTTGTGATTTATACATAATCATTATAATATTAATAATAAAATTAAATATTTATGTGTAATTATGTTGAATAATTAGTCAACAAAAAAATTTTATTAGCTGGATTATTTATAATAATATTGTTATGATGATTTATGATATTTTAAATGGATGAATATGAGAACAAGTGATCGTAGCCATTTTTTGATGGTCAATGATTTGAAATATTTAACCTTGATTTTGCATTACAATAATCATTGAATGTTTTTATTATGATTTAATAGCTAATGTCAATTTTAAAGACAATAAAATTGACATAATATCGGTGATTAGTTTTAGAAAAATTTGAGTGTTATTGTGTTTGGTCCTGTCTAGATGTCAAAGATGTTGATGTTTGTTATTTATTGTTTGTTTACAGTAAGGGTAGCAGAATGGTGGTAGATAGTTTATCAGTTCAGGGGTCGGCAACTGTTGTGAGGAAACACGATCGTAGGTTGGCTGGTACAATTGGTAATAACAACAACAACAACAACAACAAAATGCAACTCAATGGAGCTGGTGGTAATAGTACAGGTGGAATGACACCCAAAGAACTATGTGACAATGATGATATTGCCACATCAATAGTACTTGATCCATATCTTGGTTTTGTCACTCATAAAATGAATATCAGGTTTATTTGATTTTATTATATAATTTAATATAAAAAATACAGCATTTTTTTCTTATTATTCTTTAATTAATGATGATGTATTTTTTGTAATTTTTTGTTGCATATAGATATCGACCACTTAAAGCAAATAAAGATGAATTACGTAAAATAATAACTGATTTTGTTCAAACACAAAATTATGAATTAACATATAAAAAATTAATGAGTGGTGATTGGAGTACAAGAATACCAAATACAAAATCAAAACAACAACAAATAAATTTACAAAAACATATTTATCGTTATCTTCGTGTATTTGATAAAAATTCTGGTTTTGCTATTGAGCCATGTTATAGATATTCACTTGAAGGACAAAAAGGAGCTAAAATATGTGCAACAAAACGTTGGCCAAAACATGATAAAATATCATGTCTTGTTGGTTGTATTGCTGAGTTAAGTGAAAAAGAAGAATCAGCTTTATTACATCCAGGAAAAAATGATTTTTCAGTTATGTTTAGTTGTAGAAAAAATTGTGCACAATTATGGCTTGGTCCAGCAGCTTATATTAATCATGATTGTCGTGCAAATTGTAAATTTGTTGCAACTGGACGTGATACAGCATGTGTTAAAGTATTACGTGATATTGAAATTGGTGAAGAAATAACATGTTTTTATGGTGAAGATTTTTTTGGTGATGGTAATTGTTATTGTGAATGTGAAACATGTGAAAGACGTGGAACTGGTGCTTTTGCTAGTCAAAAGCCAGGTGATGATTTATCAACAGGTAAAAAAATATATAAGCTAATTTTTTTTTTAGTTTTTAATTTATTAATTTTTTTTTTTTTTATAGGTTATCGTTTACGTGAAACTGATAATCGTATTAATCGTACAAAACATCGTCAACAACCAACAAATGCAAATAAACAACAAGCAGATGGTGCATTAAATGAACGTAATGATGTGCTTGTTAGAAATTCAGCAATAACACCACAATCACTTAGTATGAAAGAATTACGTCGTAAAGGCTTAACAAAATATGATGCTGAATTATTGATTGCTCAAGGCTGTCAATTTTCAGATATTACACAACCACAAACACAACAACAACAGCAACAACAACAACAACCAACAAGTACAGTTGATTCTTATGATAAACCAAGATCACAATCATCACAAATTATTGCATCTACCACGCGAAATCTTAGAAACAAACAATCTGCCAAAAATGACAACCACACTAATTTTACTAACAACAACAATAACAACAACTATAATAATAATAATATTAGCAATAACAATACTCATGCAAATAGTGGAGGTAGTAGTATTAGTAGTAATAGTAGTAGCAGCAGTAGTTGTAGTGGTAGTAGTAATTGTAGCAGTAGTAATATTAATATTAAAAATGGACAAAGTTTAAGAGCATCAAGACTCCGTAAACGTACTGAGATAAAAAAAATAAATGCAAATAATGATGAATGTTCAAGTAAAATTATTATTAATAATAACGAAACAAATGAGATAAATAATATTGATGAAAAATATAATAGAATAACAATTGAAGATTTTAATGATGAATCTAAAGAAAATCCAACAGAATCAAGAATTCATGATTCTGATAATAATAAAAATAATCGTACATGCACAATATTAAGTAAAAATCATCGTGATAATGATGATTTTAATAGTATAACAAATAAAAATGATATTAATAAATTAATATTTAATAATGAACTTAAAGAAACAACACAAAATTGGCGTAATCCAACAATTATTATTAATAAAAGAAGAAAATCATTACAGTTAAATAATGATACACGTGATATTGAATTAAGAAAATCACCAGCACATGGTGAGACACCAAAAAGGCCAAGTTTTGATGAAGTTGATTGTCAAACAGCAAATTCAGATAATACAAGAATTGGAAGAAGTTTTAATGGTTCAAATGTTGGTAATGAAATGAATATACAAATACAAGAAACAATGAAAACTTTAGTAGATGAAATAACAAATATTGATAATGATATTAAAAATAATGATACAACAACAACAACAACAACAACATCGTCATCATCATCATCAACGACAACAGCAACAACAACAGCAACAACAACAGCATTTAATTTTATTGATGAAAATCATATTTGTCAAATAAATAATGACAATGATGAATCAATGAGTAAATTAAACGACGAAAAATCCGAAGATTCAAGATGTTTAACATTAAAAAGATCATCTAAAAAAAAAAATAGTTCAAAGTCACGTAGAAGAAATAGAAAAAATTATACTGGCGAAATAACAAAATCTAAAAAAACAAAAATATGTATTAATAAAATTGATGATAATATTATCAAAAAAAAACTAAATAATAATAATGATGATGATAATAAAAAAGATAAAAATAAAGGACGCATTACAAGAAGTTCAAAACAAGAAATACAAACGACAATTATTGGTGCTGGTGATGATGATTCTGGTATACAAGGTGATATTTATGAATTTAGTGAAAAACAAAGTAATCTTGAAGACGTTGAAGTTGGTACAATCATTAGAAGAAATAGACAAGATAAAATTATTGATAATACAACAAATGGATTACAAGATTTTAATAATAAAATTGAATCATCAACAACAGTTGATGTTGCTGATGCTGTGACACCATGGTCAAGTCATAAATCTGATTATAAAATAAATCAAACAACACGTGATAATTTATTTGAATCAACTGAAAATCAAGACAGGTTTGTTTTTATTTTAGTGATATTGTATTTGATTATTATTTATTATATTTTATTATTAAATTAATTGGTGTTTTTTTATTTTACAGATCAAATGTCGAGACAGAATGGCAAATGACAGATTCACGTTGTCCAACAACACCAGAACGCCCTGGTGGACGTTTAAAATTGACTCTTAGAATGAAACGTTCACCAATTATTGATGACATTGTTGAATCAGGTACAAGTCTAAGTGAAGATAGTTTTGAGCCAGAATATGAAGTTTTACGTGTTGAAGGTGTTGATAGTTCAAGAAGAAGAAAAAAACATAAAACACGTGATCGTGAAAGACGACATAAAAGACGTAATTTGAATCTTGATCCTCCACTTCCACCACCACCAACATCATCATCATTACCACCACCTCCAATGAAAAGATTACGACTTATTTTTGGCAATGAAACTCATACCATTGACCTGCCACATTCATAACATAACTAAAATCATTATCTCATTGTAGAAATAATTGAAATAATTACAACATAAACATTCATTAGTTTATTTTTTAATTTAAATTTTATAGATAAAAAACGAAACGAGAATGCAATTTTTTAAATTATCAATCATCATATGTTATATTGTAATTTATAAAACAAAAAAAAAAAAAGAGTTGAGCAGCTTGAATATTTATTTAGATAGAAATTGTTATCCATTATTTAGTTAAAAATTAATTCAAGCATTTTAAGAAATAAATGTGTAAATAATAATCAATACAATTAATAATAAATAATAAAATTTTGATTAATAAGTAGTTTAATAAAAATTCACATTATTATAGAAAAAAAAAAAAAAAACAAAATAATAATTGTGTACTTTGACGAAAAAATTAAAATGGTATTATTTTTTAAAAAACAGTCAAAGTAAACACCTTGTAATTTAATGGCTTCAAAGATAAACTAAATTAAAATAAACCAGTGTATAAAAATCAATATCTTTTATTCTGAAAATTGTTATTAATCGAGTTATTAAATATCAAAAACTCGAGTGATTAGTTATTACATAGAAAATAAAAAATTACTGATATTTTCTTCATCAGTGCAATAGTTTTAAATCTTAAATTATGAAAATTTATATTATTCATTAAAATATTTAAATTATATTATTTTAAAATGTAAAAAGAAAATTGTTTTTACGTTTTTTTTTTCTTTTTTTTTGTTTTATTTGTTTTTGTAAAGAAAAACAATGTAACTCTTTCGATTCCCAGGAAATTTTAAAAAATTAAAAAAAAAAGTTTGTGATATATACAATATTACTAACACACTATAGTAATATTTTAAAAAAAGTAGAAAAATTAATGATGAAAAAAAGCTATTAATTGCAGAAAAAAAAATTTAATTTTTGGCATTTTTTTGACTTTTTAAAATTCGTGTTTTTTTTTGTTTTTTCTTTAAAAAAAAAAATAAAAAATACAAAGAGAAATAAATCTTTATATTTTTTTATTTAAAAATTATGTTTTTAATCACTGCCACTTATTATCAATAAATGTCACTATTTAAATGTGAAAAAAAATAATAATTTTTAAATAATATTTAAAAAATTACATGTGAAAACTCTAAATTATAAAAAAATAATTCAAATTTAATGTAAATATATATTGGCAAATAATTTATTGAACTTTATTTTTAATTAAATTAATTTTATATTATTTTAATTATTATTTATAAAATTATTCTTCATATATTCCATAATCTCAATAAAATAATTATTGACTGGTTTTTAATTAAACTAAATTAAACATTTTTTTGTTGTTAAAATCATTGATAAAATAAAACTACACAATCATTATTATTTTTTATCAAATAAATAAATTCAAATCATAGAAATTATTGTTGTTAAATTAATTATTATTATTATTTTTACAGTTGTATTCACAAAATTATCTTTTATTGACAAAATGTTGTTTGTTTATTGGCAATTATATACTTGACCTTGATGATTCAAGTGAGCTGATAAATTCATTGATAATAATATTTATAAATTCATAAGAATATTTAGAACCTCGTAAATGATTAACAACATTAAAAATTAAATTTTCATATTTTTTTTCAATGTTTAATGGTAAATTTAATTTAACATCAATGGCAATTCCATTTTGTACTTCAACTTCTACATTAACTGGATCAAAATAATCAGACAATTTGATTGTTTTATTGACTGTAAATTTTGGAGTCTTTCCATAGTTCCAGTTCCATGATGAAAATTCATTTATTAATTCATTCAAGCCTGGATAATTAGTGTCATTTGGATTTATCATTTGAAAATTGTTATTAAATGTTGATCCACTTGTTGAATTTGTTGATAGATACTCCAATCCAATAGCATCAATCAATGAATCTGTGTTAACATGTGGATTAATATCACGTAGATTTTTGATTGGTGATTTTGTTGATACTGTTGCATTTGTTGATATTCCAGTGTCTATTTGTTTGAGTGACATGGATAATTTTGTTTTATCAGAGTTACCAAGAAGTGTACAATGATGATAAGCTGTTGATTTACCAAGCTTTGCTGCTGTACCAGATACTTTATAGTTTTCATTTGTAACAACATCATCACGTTTATTAACATGTGTTTTAATACCAAAATATTTATCCAATGCTTTTGTTATTATTTCAAGATTATAACGTCTATTGTATAATTTTTTAGATGTAAAAAATGATAAATTCAAGTTTTCTAAATCATGATATACTGTGCCACCACCGCTGTTACGTCTTGCAAGTTGAATACCATTATCATCAAGAATTTGACAATTTGCTTCTAGCCAAGGATTTTGATGACGTCCAATAACAACACATGGATTATTTCTCCAAAATAGCAGTATGTGTTCATTTGAAAAATCATTATTACGATAAAACCAATCTTCAAGTGCTAAATTTGTGAATATGTCATTTGATTTTGATATTAAAACTAATTTTTTTATTTTATCATGATTACTGGATTCAGCAGTAGATGCTGGTCGTTTTTGTTTTATTAAACAATAATTAGACAGTGAAATTAATTTATTGGTAATAACGTTTTTATTAATAATCATTGTTTATATTTATTTTAATAAATTTTTTGTTTATGTAACATAATTTGAACCTATATAGGTAAATATGTCAAGATTTGAACACGTGTAATTACAATAATTACTGAATATTACTATAAATTTATAGTTTGTTAGAAGTTTAGGGAATTTAAATTTGTTAGGATTACATCAAGAGTCAAGATTGAATCATTGAATTTGGCAGAATTTGTACAGAAGGTCTTCTTGATTTGTATTTTGTACGTTTTGTACACGGAAGTCTGACTCAGCCTGACAGGCCATTGCTGGCCATTGTATTTTTTTGCAAATACAAATACAAATAATAAAAAAAAATTCTCAATTCTATCACTCTTCCATTTATTATATAAAAAAACACAGCTTAATAGTTGCAAGTGCAGATCCATACATGTGTACGTGTGTACATACACGGTGACTCAGCCCGTCTTTTATTGTGTGCATTTGTGTGGCAAGTGACAGCTTGGATTTGTTTTGTTGTCAGTACCACGTGGGTATTGCATATGAAAAATGGATCAGCTCAGTGGCTCAGAATGTAAACAAATCTCTACAACAAATTATGAAGAAGATTCAACACTTTTCTCTGGTGAAATAGACAATCAGGTCAGTCCAAAACAACAGCAGTTGACTATTAACACTCTTGTTGATTAAATAACAAACTATTATTATTAATAAATATAAATATTGATTATTTTTTTCAGAATGATGATGATACATGTGCCGGAAATATAATAATGAATCGAGTTAATGACTATTGCCTAGCTGAAATATTTTCGTATCTACCAGCACAAACAAGACCAAAAATTGCATTGGGTAAGATAAAGCTACAATAAAAATTATTTTTTAAATTATTCAGTAATTATAATTAATATATTTAATTTATTTTTTAGTATGTAAAAGATGGAAAGAAGTCATTGACAGTTGTTGGGGCAATGTCAAAAAACTTGAATTAATTTATTGGAATTGTGATGAATATCCAACTGGAGGTTTGACGAAATTTTCAACAATGGATTTAAGAGCATTAAGATTTATAATAACACTGCTTGAGAAATGTGGTCCCCGTTTAACAAAATTAGACTTGACAGCTTATTCTAATTGTAACATACTGCCAATTATTAATGAATTGTGTCCAAACCTTGTGAAACTTCGATTGAGATTCACTCATGTTGATGATAGAACACTATATGATTCATTTTCACGTTTATCTAAACTACAAAAATTGACAATTATATTTGATCTTGTTGATGATACAAGTATACCTGTTACTTTGATTGATTCATTGAGAAACCTTGCTGATACATTGACTGATCTGAATCTGTTGGTTTTAATGTATGGCTACAGCTGGATCGGCGCTCAGCATTTTCCAGAAGAAAAAACAATTTCTGTGAGTTAAACTTAATGTCTATTATAAAAGAAAAAATCAAAAATATATTTTATTTCCAGGTAATTCGTGATCTAAAAGCCTTGAAAATATTTGGAGTTGCTGGTATAAATGTTTCCAAAACTTTTACTAACTATCTGATAGATCGTAAAATATTTTTCTTCAATTATTATGATCAGTACCGTTACAAAAACTATAATAGATTTCATGACAGGATAGAATTAGATTTGTCGCAGTTCCGAGTTACAGATGATAGTTTGTATATTGTTGCCAATGTCATGAAGTTCTTAAAAGTACTAATTATATTTTGTGAATGGATAACTGATGATGGTGTAGTAGCAATTTCAAAGATTCATATGTTAGATACTCTTGAATTTGTTGGCTGTAATGACGTCACTGATTCTTCAATAAAGTTGCTCAAAAATTTAAATAAACTAAAGTTACCATCCAGTAATAAAATAACTGATTACTCAGTCACGAAGGTTCTTGAAAATTCACCAAACATGAAAGAGCTCTATGTGGAGGACACAGGTGTGACTGTTGAATTTATCAAAAAAGCAGCCGACATATCAAAACATCGTAAACGACTTTTGTATTTATATTATTCAAGCGTTACATTCACACCTGATGTAAAACAGTATCGATCAGGGTATTTTGATATTCATATAATTCAAGAAAAAAAACAAAAAGTAACAGGTGCCAATCCAACGAGTATACTCTTACCGAAAAGCACGCTAGTTCCTCATGTCAATTGTGAGAAAAAAAAAGAGACAACCTCTGTGCTTGCTAATCTTAAATCGCAAATTTTAAAATATATGAAATGACAAAATTTAAATTCTATTCAGACTAATTTTATTATGATTTGTATCAGCATGTGTAGTCCGAGGGATTGCCTATGCCATGCCCATTGAATAGCCCTTCAAATGCCTTGCAAACGTATCTCGACCGTGGGTATAAGCTTATACCTACTCTATCGACCGTCTCTTTACAGCGTCATCTAACGACAGCATACAAAAACTTATTTTCACCATCTTAAGTTGATTCTTTCTCTCCTCTCTTCATTTGTCAATAAAAAAAAAAATATATTTATTCTCTCTCTCGTCTCTCTCAAAAAAGAGTCTACAAAACACATTATTTATTTCTTTTTATTCCATTTTTAAATTGTTTATTGTGCAGAGTGTTAATTATTCAAAGTGCAACATTTATTTTGTACATTAAAATTATTACAATTATAAACAATTAATTGTTGTGTGTTTACAGCTATTATCTACAATAACTTGGCAACAATACAATTACATTTTTGAGAAAATACGTGTCATCTCATAACATATGTGTGCATTATTCTGTACACACATTCATAAAAACACATAAATTATTAGAACAATAAATAACAACAATAGCCATTGTTTATACCGAGTGAATTGATTCATCAAAATAACCAAATTTAGTGATGTTTTTGTTTGTTTATTCATCTGTTTTTTGGGCAAACAATATGTACGCCTAAAAATGTCATCATAATTGCATATTTTTAATGCTTAAAATAATTTAAAAATATGAAAATATAATATTTATTATAATGCTACATACAAATATGTGTGCAAAAAATTACAACAAAAATTACATTACCATTATGAGTAATTAATTATGATAAAAATATATTGAAATAATGACGAAAAGAAAAAAAAGTAAATAAAAAATACTACTGTTTTTAATTTATTAGCTTTTTTTTTATTATTTTAAAAATTATAAATAATTAAATATATTTTTAAATTAATGATGATGTTAAAGCTGTTAATTATGACGTTTAAGTCAAACAAAAATGTAGAAAATCATTATAATGATTTTGTTTATTGGAAAAAAACAAAATTGATTGAAAAAAAATTCAATAAATTATTAAGTTGATGGATAAATAATTCAGCTAAATCAATTTAAAACTTTGTTGTTTAAATAAAGAATAATTTGATGATAAAAATAAAATATTATATTAATGAATAAAAACGATATTGTTGATGATACTGAAAGTCCGCAAAAGGAGGCAACCTCTCATATGAGAAGTTTCATTAATGTCATTAGGGATTTTAATGAACAATGAACCATTCGGGTAGCGGTAAACGTCAGGCGAAGGTTTTGGAAGATAATTATTGGGATTGCAGTGTCTGCACGTATAGAAATACAGCAGAAGCATTCAAGTGTCTAATGTGTGACGTCCGCAAAGGTACCTCAACGCGGAAACCCCGCATGAATCCGCAGCTAGTAGCACAACAAGTAAGCAAAAATCAAATGTTAAATGTCAAATTTAATGATTTAATTATTAATATATGATAATTATTATTACAGGCTGCTCAACAGCAATATGTACCACATTTAAAACCAGGTAAAAAAGAAGCTGGTAGTGGTAGCAGTACAACAAGCTCGGGAAATAATAATATTGGACGTGATAAAGAAAGAAAAGTGGATAAACCAAGACGTAAAAATCGTCATCCACCAAGACTTAAAAATATTGATCGTAGTACTGCTGAAACAAATGAAGTTACTGTCAATAATGTTACTGTTATTATAACTGAATATAAACCTAAAATTAAAAAAAATTCTGATCAATCTGGTTTATCAAGTAGTGCATCATCAGAAAATGGTAGTCAACATGATTCAAATCAAGATTCACGTAGTCTTGATTTAAGTGCTGATGCTTAATTTTATTTTATATCTTTCTATTCTGTTTAATCATAGTTTTAATGGATTTACAATTTAATTTAATCATGACTGATATCTATTTTAAATTTATATTATATATGTCATAATTATTATCAATAGATTAAGTCAATATTTGTGTGAATGTATTTTTAAAATTTATATTATTTAACTGTCAATCATGCAGTTTTTAAATGCGTTTTTTTTAGATATTATTTTAGAATTTTTATATTGATTTTTGATCATTTTACTTTTGACAATGCAAAGTTGATTGAATGCGCACACCGGTGAAATTGATTTTAATTAAAATATAAATATACAAGTTAAAATTCCAATTAGCTTATGATAAGGATATTTTGCCTTTTTTATTTTGTATACTAATAATTATTGTCAATGCGTATTTGTAATTTATATAATGTTTGAATTATCTGTAAATTATTATCGTTCGTAATAACAAATTGCTAATTAATATTTATCGTAATTTTGTAAATAATATTACTTGTCGATTTAAGATTTAGACATTTTATTGATAATTAAAAGAAAAAAAGAAAATTAAACTTTTCATTTATAATTATAACGAATAATTGGGTTTTTAAATAAAAAAAAGAAAAGTAAATTTTTTATTATTGATATAATTTATTTTTTTTTTTTCATTTGAGAAGAAAAAAAAAGTACTTAATGATCAGCATCGATCTTTAAATCTTTCAGCAACTGTAAAAAAAAAAAATAAATAAATAACATTGAATAAGTGAAAAATAAAATGTATAAAAATTAATAAACGAAAAAAAAAAAACTTACTTATTTCAGTTTCAAATAAATTCCAGACTTTAAAGTTATGTGATTTATTATCACCACCAGCAGCAATGACAAATGGACAATCTGGTGATGATGATAAACACTGAAGTTGACCCAAATTTGTTTGATTTTCCCAAACAAGTTGTAGATTATCTGGTTGAATTGCATCCCAAACTTTAACAACACCATCATCTGAACATGTTACAAGAAAACCAGGACAAGTTGAGCTCAATGATAGACCAGTTATTTCTTTTTCATGTGCTGATATTTGCCATACATGTTTACCCTGACGTGAATCAATACACTCAAGTATACCATTACTTGTACTAATAAAGAAATAATTTAAATCAAAATGATTCCACAATACACGTTCAACTTCACCACTTGTTTCCCATGATTTAAATGTATTATCAACACGACAATCATAAAGTCTTGTTATTTTATCAGCTGAACCAGTTAACAATTGATGAGTTTCATTTGGATGCCATTTTATTGATTGTACTTTATCATTAAATTGATCAAGCTTTGTACTTGGTAAACATGTATCTAAATCCCATAACAATACTGTATTATCAACAGAACCACTTGCTAATACATGACAATAATTTTTGTTCCATGCAATATCTAATACAGCATCTTTATGTCCAACTTGTTTAATATTTTTCTTCTTTTTAGCTTTTGAGCCAAGTTTAAATACAGGCTCAAAACAATCAATTAAATCTAAATCCCATACTTGTATTACTGGTGACATATCACCAACTGCACAAAAATTAGCTGGTTTTTCTTGTGATTGGTCATATGATAGCCACTCCATACACAATGGAAATGATGGCAAATAAAAATCATGATGACAATAAAATGATCCTTCTTTTTCATTGTATACAAATACTTCTAATATACTTGCATCACCATCAACGTGTCCAACAACAACAAGATTATCATCTGGTTTTATAATATCATCATCTTTTTCAGAATCTGCATCTTCTTCATCACCAATTGTTACAAATGGATCTTTTCCATCTGGATTTATTATTGCAAGACCATTTACACTACAATGAATGTCTCCAGCTTTATAAAAATTATAAAATTAATAATCATTATCAAATTGTTTATTTATCAATATGAATAATTAAATTTTTTATACCTTCATTGTCATAATTTTCAAAATCATACTCGTCTGTATCCATTTTTGTTGATGCTGAAGCTTGATTTTCATTATTTTCAGAGCTTGTTGATGCTGATGCTTCATTATCATCAATCTTATCATCATCATCATTATCGTCATCATCATTTTCATCATTATCAAGAATTCTATAAACGAAAATAATTTGTATTTATAAATTATTTTATTTATTAAATAAACAAGTATAACTTACTGTAAATCTGATCGGGTTTGATTAATAATTCCTTCCAATTCTTCAGGAGTCAATTGGACCTAAATAACAATTGATCAATTTATAACCTTTATAATCTACATGGATAAACTAAGTGTGTTAAAAATAAATATATAAATAAATAAAATTACCTTCTCGGGAACAGCTGCTGCAACTCCTCGTTTGACCCATGTTAAACAGGGTATCACATTCATTTTTAATTGAATTATTTATAATTTATTTGAGGTCGAAATTTATGATAACAATTGTCCAAGTTCAATAAAAAATTATTATGAATAGGTTACGTTTCATAAAACACGTGCATATGTCATCAAAGAGGGGTGGCAAAATTATGCTGGGTAAATGGAAATACAAAAATTGAAACAACAAAAAGACCCTATAAAAAAATACCAAAATCATATTCAAAATAGTCTAAAATTAAATACAATTGGACGAAATAAAAAACAAATTTATGTGTCAATAAATTTTAGACAATATTTTATATTATTTTAAAGATCTTAATTTTATTATTCCATATGTCACACAAACATCTTAATTTTATTTTTCCCTATGTTACACACTTTGTAGAAAGAAATTCAGCTGAAAACTTTAGACTTCAATTGATTTTGTTTCTTGTCTTTCTTGTTCACTCTGCCATTGAACCTGTAACCATGAAAAATAATTAATATTAAATTTATCTACACATAAAATGAAAAAAAAAATAAAAAAATGAATAAAATAATATATACCTTTTGTTTGTGTTGTTTAACAGCATCCATGCATTTTTCAATAACCATTTGTTCAGTAAGAACACCATTTGCCGAAGCATATGCAGCTGCTTGCCATGCAACACCAAGTTTTGATAATTCTCTTCCAGACATACCTTCTGTCATTGATGCCATTTTACTACAAAGACTACTATAATCAAATTGATCAACTTTAAGTCTTTTATGTCCTTCAGTTGCTGGTTTAAGAACAAATTTATCAAAATATAATCTTATAAGACGTTCTCTCTCTTCAAGACCTGGTAATTGAAATTGTACCATTTCATCAAGACGATCATTAACAGCCCAATCAAATTGTTCTGGTGTATTTGATGCAAGTACAAGCATAAATTTATTACTCTGTTCACCAGTTCTATATAAAAATGCATTAAGCATTGCTCTAAGATCTTCAGAAATATGTTCACTTGAACGTTTTCTTAAAAATGCATCAGCTTCATCAATAAATAATAATAAACCTTTTCTTGATGTTGATGACCAATCAAAGACTTTGTGTATTGCTGTAACACCATCACGTCCTAATGGTGTTAAATCACCACCAGTTAATATTGCATAATCCATACCAGAATGTTGAGCAAGTTTTTTAGCAAACATTGTTTTTCCAGTACCAGGTGGACCATACATTAATATATTTCTAAACATTCCATGATTATATTTTGTATTTTTTGTTGCAATTGCAATATCACGAAGTCTTTCTTCAAGTTTTGGTGATAATACAACACCACTTAATGCATCACCTGATTTTTCACGTAATTTTTTAACTACTTTTATTGGATTACGCATTATGTCAAGAGCTGAAAAACGTGATGTTTCACGTACCAATGATGGTTTACCTAATCTTGCTTCAATATATCTTGCTGTAACACCTGTTGTACCTTTTGCAGCATATACACCAAGTGCAACTAATGATAAACCACCAGCAGCAGCAAGTATTTTATCCCAATCTTGTAATAATGATGTCATACCAGTACCAAGAATAGCACCAGTTGTTTTTATTGATTCCATAACTGTTGTTCTATGTTCAGCAGCTTTTAAACTTATTTTTTCTAACATTAAATCTTTATTTTCTCTTTCAATTTTAGCTTTAGCTAAATATTTTGCTTCCATTTTTTTTTCATCATTTTTACGTTGTAATTGAGCTTGATATTCAATTGTTGCTTTTTTTAAAGCTTCTTGTTTAGCAACAGATGCTTCTTGTTGCTTCATTATTTCATCATTTGATTTTTGTTGTTCAGCTAATTGATCTTGATAACGTTTTCTTGTTAATTGATCTTGGTATAGTGAATTACTTTTTTGCATTTTAGATTCTTCAGCTAATGTTTTTCTTCTTTCTTCACCTTCAATTCTTTTACCTTCTGCTTTAGCTTGTTCAATTCGTAATTCCATATCTCTAATTTGATTTGATGCCTCTTGTTGTTTTGTTATTTCTTGTAATTTTGTTATTTCCAAAAGTTCCTTGGCATGAGCTTTAAAATAAAAATCAATTAATCATCATTGTTGCATTATTTTTATCATTCAATCACATGCTGATTATCCCTTTTTTTCTAACCTCAAATAGATTACATGTATTATGTAATATTACAAAACTAATTATTAAAAATATAAAAAACATCATTAATTCTTACGTGATTTTTCAATGGTTTTAACAGCATCTGCTGCACGTATAAATGCACTTGCATTAAATCCAACAGTTGCATTTTCATCTTTGCTTGAACCAGAATCTTTGGTGTCATTTTGATTAATTGATTCATTTAAAATTGATGAAAAATCCTGAGGACTTTGTGGTTTATTACGTGCACCCAAAAGCCACGACATTTTATCTTAACAATTGTACTTTCAACAATGTCAATCAAAGCTAAACTACTACTTTTATTTGTATTTTTCAATCTAATCAATATTGGCAAGCTAAAAAACCAAAAATTTATTCAATTAGTTGACGGTTAATTTATTATATTTAAAATTATAATTATTAAAGTACTAAAATACTCACGTGCTTTTTTCTTTTTTAGTGCAATGTACCTATATTAGCTCTCTAATTAAGCCTTCATTCTTCGTTGCTCTTCATGGTAAATGCTGAATGGTGAGTTGGTGATTCCATCAATTTCCAAGTTCACGATGTCCACAAATCACGCGTAATCTAGCCGGCAATTTTATCATGCAACTTAGGGTTTTTTTACATCACACACACACACACACACTCATAAGGGCAATGTCCACTGTAAATCTTTTTTACCAACTGAGAATTTTTTAATTTTTTATTAAAAAAAAAAAAATATACCTACATATGTTTGTCTCACACAGACACACACTTGTGCAAAAAATCCAACATTGAAAAAGAATAACAATATTTTTTTATAAATTTATCAATCATCTGATATTTTTTTTCCTAAGTGAGCAAATTTATATTATTTTTAATTAATAAAAATATAAACTTGCAATATATTTATTGTGTCATTCAGCTTAAATAATATATTGTTATAAATTATTTGTGTATATCAAGTGATAATACAAAAAAAAAAAATAAACATGGCAGGTATATTTGATATTGAATTGCATGATGGTGACAACGCGGTTCAGGATGATGATTCTGATGATGATGTTATTGATACTGCAAATGCTGATTATGATACATCACCAAATGTAAATGATGTATTGGTAACTGAAGATTGTGAACAAGTACAATTATGTGAGCAAAATGTCAATCCAGGCAAAGAAAAAGTTGGTCCTAAAGATTTTGAATTGTGCAAAATTCTTGGTGAAGGTGGTTATGGAAAAGTATTTCAGGTAATTTATTATTTTTATCAAAAATAAACTAATTTATCATGTTTTTTTTTTTTTTTTTGAAGAATGATTATTATTAGCTTATGGCTATTGTCATTTATGCAATGTTAAGAATCAATTTATCTACGTAGCATGATGTTGATGATTGATGAAAAAATAAAATGGTGAAAATAGAAACTCATTTATGATAATAATTAAAAATAGAATTATAATTGTTATCTTGAGTTGATGAGTAAAGTGGAGCACATCGTATGATGCTCTATTTAACTATTTAAAAATAATAAAAAATAATATTTTATTAAATGCTAATGATATAATCAAATACGTCAAGTCATTATTGATGAGTTCATTTAAATTGGTAATATTAAAATCAACAATTTTCTAACTATGTGTTGTAAAAAAAAAAAATGATAATAATAATCAAATTCTATTTTCAATTTGTACTTTTGAACTATTAGTTATAATTGATTAATTGATGTATAAAAAATAGTTGTTAAATGGAATAATTAAATGTTGTTTTTCGTGTTTTTATTTAAATAAATAAAACAGGTACGTAAAGTTACTGGAAGCGATAAAAATAGTATATTTGCTATGAAAGTATTGTGCAAAGCATCAATAATACGTAATCAAAAAGACACAGCACATACAAAAGCTGAACGTAATATATTGGAAGCAGTTAAACATCCATTTATTGTTAATTTAATATATGCATTTCAAACTGGTGGTAAATTATATTTAATATTGGAATATTTATGTGGTGGTGAATTATTTACATATCTTGATCGTGAAGGTATATTTCTTGAGGATACAGCATGTTTTTATTTATCTGAAATAATACTTGCATTACAACATCTTCATAAACTTGGTATAATATATCGTGATTTAAAGCCAGAAAATGTATTACTTGATCGTGAAGGACATGTTAAATTAACTGACTTTGGTTTATGTAAAGAACATATTAATGAAGATACAGTAACACATACATTTTGTGGTACAATTGAATATATGGCACCAGAAATATTAACACGTAGTGGACATGGTAAAGCTGTTGATTGGTGGTCACTTGGTGCATTATTTTATGATATGTTAAATGGTACACCACCATTTACTGCTGAAGATCGTAAAAAAACCATTGAAAAAATATTAAAAGGTAAATTAGCATTACCACAATTTTTATCACCAGATGCTAGAGATCTTGTTAGAAAATTATTAAAAAGACAAGTTGCACAAAGACTTGGTTCTGGTATTGATGATGCTGAACAAATTATAAATCATAAATTTTTCAAACATATTAATTGGCAAGACGTTATATCTAAAAAACTTGAACCACCATTTAAACCATCATTAATAAGTCCAGATGATACATCACAATTTGATGAACAATTCACAAGAACAGTACCTGTTGATTCACCAGTTGAAAGTAATTTAAGTGAATCAGCTAATTTGATTTTTCAGGTAATTTAAATAGAAATATTAAAATTACAATATTATCAAGCTTTATTTTTCATCATTTTTCATTAACAGGGATTTACTTATGTTGCACCAAGTTTATTAGAAGAATTATATAGTCAATCCAACAACAACAACAACAACAACAACAACAACTTAGGTATTTAAAATAATAATATTTGTTAATAATTGACTTCAATTATTTTCATGTGATAAATATATTATTATAGATCTCCAGTTGATCAATCTAGCCAACACAACAATATGATGGATGTTGTTAATTTATCTGACCAACAATAACCAGATTCATCTGACGATGGCTAATAATAATTTTGCCAAATGAAAATTTATTAACATATTATTATTTAAATCATAATAATCAATTTTTTTTTTTAGTTCAATTTAATTTACGCAGTTGATAAACAAACAAACAAACAAACAAAAAACAAAATCATTAGAATAGAAAAAGTAAAGTTGTTTGTTCATATGCATTATTATTTTTGTGAGAATCATTTAATGGGAAATTTATGTAAAAATTGATTTTGTTTAATAGATAAACAATAGAAAAATAGTAAAAAAAAAAGGCTCAAATTAATATTAACTTTTGTTTATATTTAAAAAAAATTTTCATTTCGTTTCTTTCTTTCTTTGAGTCTTTTTTTTTATTTTAATTAAAACAGTACTTGTGCAAACTGCCCACAGTGTTCATCACAAAAATAAATAAATTGTATCTTTTTTTTAATAAAAGATAAACAAAATAAAAAAAATAATAAATAATATTATATAAGTCGAGTTAATATTAGAAAAAAAAAATAATATCTGTTTTGCAATTATAACAGATTTAAGAATTGAAAATTTTTAGTTAAAAAAAAATATAAATTGTGCCCAATTTATTTGTTGCAATGAAAATAATCAATATATGCTCATAAATAATGTAAATAGAATGAAATTTTAAAGAAACAAAACAAACATTTTTAATAATTAAAAAAAAAAAAAAAAAAAAAAAACAAAAAAAATATTAATAAACAAAAGTGTATTTTAAATAAAATCGAAATATTTTATTTTACAAAATTAAAATATATCACGATTAAATAAAAAGTGTCAAGTTTATTTAACTATTCATGATTATTGCTTAATTGGTTGATAAAAAAAAAAATTATACGTCATCATTTACGTTTATCACACTTTTTTTTTTTTTTTATATATATTTATCATTTTTATTTCCGGGTGTTTTTTTTTTCATTGATAAAACCTAATTATTACACAATTATAACAATAGTTATTTATTTATTTTTAGTCAATATACAAACGCTTTTTTTAATCTTCAAATTTATTTAACCATTGTAATAAATAATTTTGGGTTTAAATATTTGTTTTTTTTTTTTTATAGTATATATTTGTAAAATGAATAAATAATTTTAAAATGTTTTAAATTTCAATGGGATATTTAAAAAAATTATTATTTAACATTAAAATATAAATTAAGTAAACAAAAAAAAGAAATTCTTTTTGTTTTTTGTATGCATTTTGATGATGAGTTTTATGATTTTATTAATTTTTCTTTTTCTCTCTCATTTTTTGTTTTGAAATCATTCACACTTGTGAATTTATAGAAAGATAACTCATCATATTATTTCTATAATTATATATTTTTAATTTTATTTCTTGTTCATTCATTACTTTGATAAATAATTAATACACTATCGGTGTGTTTTGTATTTTATTATTATTTTTTTATATCTTCATTTTGTGCGATTAAATTATTATTTTCTTCTCTCTTAATTTTTCCATCAATTATATACTTAATTATTATTATTAATTAATTTATTATTGTATATATTTAATTTTGTTTTATTTATAATAATATTTATCATTTTTTTTTAATTGTTGATGTATTTTTTTTTATTTTTTTAATGTCTCAGTCCGTGTATATTTTGTGGCTTTTTTTAATATTAATTTTTCTATTTGCTAGACCACTTTACTGCACATACAGCTATATATAATCAACGACATTACGCTAAACGTGTATTTTCTATTCTTTTAAGTTTCATTTATTTTTAATTTACTTGTCTATTTTTTTTTTTATTATTTATTTTAATGATTTACTAAATGTTCTTTTAATTCGAATGACGAGACTCTGTGACAACGCATTCTGAATTAAATTCTAAAATTCTAATTTCTATACAACACAACGCTAAACGTCTTACAAAGTGATGGGATAAATATTTATTAAATATTTTTTTCATTTGTATTTTTAATAATATTATTTCCTCGTGTGTATATAATTTTATTTTTCAACGTTATAGATTTTTCTAATATATAATTTTAAAACAAAAAAAAAAAAAATAATCAATATTTCCCTGAATAAATTTTTGAAAAGATAAAAATAAATAAATAAATAAAATATACAATTATTTTCTTAATCTCCGATATCTTGAGCAATAATTGTGATAATTTTAAAAAAAAAAAACAAACAAAATTTAAGAGAGCATCAATCTTTAATTGATAAAATATGTAAATCAAGTAATCATTTTTACCTATTGAAATATAAAAGGTAAAAATACTAAAATAATTATTTTAATATCAAATATAAAAGAAAAATATATATACATACATCAAATTATTTTGACTCTCTCAAAAAATAATAATATCAATAAAAATATAAATTAAAAATCAATAAATCATTATTATTTTTTCGACATTATGTGTAAATTTATAATCACATAATTATTTTACTTGTAGTTGTTGCTTTCTAATTATATATTTTTTTGTTTAAATTATATTTTTCGCTAAATAATTTATTATTTTGTCAATATTTCGTTATTATTATTAATTTTTTGTTTCTTTTTCAAAGTTGGTATAAAAAAATTTGCTGCTGCTGTCGCTGCTGCGGGGCAGTGGGACTGGAGTATAACGAATCTGTTTAAATATATATATATATATTTAAATTATTATAAATTTTTCGATAAAATATTTTTATTAATTATCGAAAATGATTAATTTCCATCATCATTAGGATATTGTTTTGTTTATTTTTCTAATTTTCATTCCTAATTTTTTATTCTCACTCATGTTTTATATTGTTTTTTTTTTTCATTTAATTTCTCTTTCTTTCTCTATCTTTTAATTGTATAATAATTGATTATTTTGTGGGCTAATTTCCATTTGTTGATCGTTGAATTGGTGGTATAACAGGTTCTCGTTCAGTGCCATATATTCTACCAGCTTTTATTGCCATATTACCAAGCATTTCAGTTGAATTTTTATGTGCTGATCTCAATGACAATGCCCATTCTTTTAAACTTATTTCATCCTTTAAAACAAAAAAAAATTAATAAATAAATAATATACATTTATTTAATTAAAAAGTTTATTAAACTTACTGGATTTGTTAAAACAATTTTAGCATCTTTTGTTCGTACAACAATACATTGTTCTCCTTTAACATGTTGTAAATCAGCTCCAACTTCTTCAACCTTTAATAAAAATAATAATTAAATATTTTTCTTTGATAAATAACATGTATATTGATTTAAATAAATTACTTGATCGAGAAAAACAAGTTCAGTTTTTGTTGCTGATTCAGGATGAAGTTCCAATCTATTTGGATAAAGTTTAGCGTATCTTGTTTGCCATGCACTTGCAAATGGACCACCAAGTTTTTTAATATAACCATGAAGTATACAATCAGAGCCTAAAAAAAAAATAAAATAAAACATAAATACGTATATTATATTTAATAAAAAGTATAAATACCTTTTTCATCAGCATCAAAACGTGATTTTTGTTTAGCTTTTTTTTTATTTTCCATTTTATCAGCTTCATTATTAATTGTTTCAAATACAGTTTCAGCAACTTCACCTTGCCATCTTTCTGATATAACTAATGGAAAATTTTTATAAAGATCCTGATCAGCATCAGTTAATTTAATACCTTTTGTATCTTCTTCATCAAATGAACCAATATCAAATGCATCAGCAGCATTAACTTCACCACGTGGTGGTATTAATGGTGGTGTATATTTTTGTAAATAAACTTGTTGCCAATCAATACCACTAAAAAATGGATGTTCTTTAAGTTCATCAGCACCACCACCACGACAACCAAGTCTATTATTAATATCACGTTGTAATAAATTTTCTAATAATAAACGTAATTCACGTGAAAATGATTCTGGTAATTCAACATTCATTGTTAATGTCATTCTATCAATTTCATGTTTATCTTTTGTTTTATGTTGTCTAAATGGACTATGTCCTTTTAATAATTTATATAACATACAACCAAATGAAAACCAATCAGCACTTGAATCATATGCTGTACCTTTACTTAATACTTCTGGTGCCATATAACCATGTGTTCCAACACTTGCATGTGGTTTTTTTTTTGAAAAATCACAAGCAAGACCAAGATCAGATATTCTAACATGTCCATGTTCATCTAACAATATATTTGCTGGTTTTAAATCACGATAAACAATATAACGTCTATGCATATGTTCTAATCCAAGTATAACTTCAGCAGCATAAAATTTCATTTCTGGTTCATTAAATACACCATGTTGACTTAAATGATAATGTAAATCACCACCATTCATTAAATCCAATATAAAACATAATTTATCTGGTGTATGAAATGCATATGTCATACATACTATAAATGGACAATCAACACCAGTACTAACAAGTGACAACATTATTCTTTCATTCAGTGCCAATGTTTCACCTTGTTTCATTTTAATACGTTTTTTATCTAAACATTTCATTGCATACATTTTACCAGTATCTGCTTTACGACAACCATATACTTCACCAAAACCACCTCTTCCAATAATACGATGTACACTAAAGTCATTCATTGTCAACTAAAAAAAATATGTATTTTTAAATTTAATAAATAAGCCTATCAAATTATTGATTTATTTAATATCATTGTCCATTATAAATTCAATTATTTTATTTTTTAAAACACATTTCTTTTGAATTATAAAGAAAAGAATGAAAAAAAAAACATTATTTTCCATTGAATTTACTGGATGTATTGTTTAAATTTACCTGAATGTTCAGCTCGAGATTTTTCCACTGACAGAAACGCGTATACTTTTCACTGAAATAATAAAAATAAAATAAATAAATAAACCATGAAACATTTGTTAAGTTATCAATCGATAAATTGGAAGTAGCAGAAATAAAAAAGAAGAAAAAAAAAAACTGATTGATTTCAATTTTAAAAGGTTTTTCTATTTTTATTTTTAAATTTATAACAAAGAGAATGTCATTGTTCTTTTTTTAATGATAATAATAACAATTTAAGTATTTGAATGCTTAAATATTTAACAATGATTGTCAGATAATTATATTAATTTATATTTGCAAATAAAGTTTTAAAATATATATGGATTTGAATTGTATATTATGAAAATATTTAAATAATAAATAGTAGTTACCTTTCAAGAAACTTTCTGAATGGTTCACCCCTCAAGTGATTAAATATTTCTTCAATATAAGGCTGTAATTGAAAATAAACTAGGTGATAGATATATAAACAAATAGTTTTATAATTTAAATAATATAAATAATATTATTTTACCTCAAATAAATTAACTGGAACTTCATTTTTCATAAGATATTTGTGAACATGTGAAACTGCATCTGTTGAGTATTCCTGAATAAAAAAATAATAATTATTTTTAATTAAAAATTTATGTAAAACATTATTTACTTTATATAGAAATATGAGTAGATAAAAATTAAAAAAATTACATGTGAATGTGCCAGGAGTTCTTTCATTATAAAGTTGTCATAAATTTCTCTAGCAAGTTTTCTTCTTTCCTCGGGGCACTCAAGTTTCTCGTATGATTTTACCTGAAATAAAAAAAAGTTTTTTTTTAAAAATGTAACATAAATAAGAACATTATTAATGGATTTTATTATTTTATTTTGTAAAATTTACCTCTTCGTAAAATCGAAGCTGAGGAATTGGCTCTTCTGCAACAGTCTCACAAAAATCTTTGAATAAAAGGTAGCCTAGCATTTGATGAAATATTTTATCAAAATTAACTTCATTTTTTTTCTCCAAATATTTGTGCATTACACTTCTAACACTGTAACAATAAAAAAATAACAATTATTATATAAATATTTACATAGCAATTATCAATAAATATTTTAATGAAAAAAATAGCTGAGAAAAAAAATTAAAAGCATTTTCTTATCGACTCTTTTTTTTCTTTTTTTTTATTTTTTGTATGAAAAAAAGTAAAAAAAAAAATTATATCTGATACTCGGCTGGTTGAAATCACTTACTCGATAAGAACTTATTATTACATCAAAGTTTTTCATTTTATTTTTTTATCTTCAACCCAACTTTACCCACTTTTATCCATTTTTTTTCTTATATATAAATTCTGTTCAACAAATTTTTTTTCCCTTTTGTTTATTTTATTTTTTATTTATTTTTTTTTTCTCTAGATTGTTATTTCTCCTCTCTCATATATAAATTTTTTTTTTTTATCAACAAACACACAAAAGCTCGATGGAATTTATTGAATGTAAAAAAAAAGAAAAAAAGAAGAAAAAAACACCAAAATCAAAATTTACATAAATCTAATTTTAAAATAAAATATAAAAAAAAAAAAAATTCAGCAAGTTTATTTCCATTAATTACATTTTATTTTTCTATAAATATATAAATTTTATTCAGGTCATTTAATCAATTAAAATGTAATTTAAAATTGATTAATTATCCCAGTCTAATTGAGTGTCTAATCATCAAACAGGTAATTTAACACAAACGAAAAAAGAAAATAGAAAAATCAATTAACGTTCTGTTGAAAATTTTTTTCATCACATTTATTGATTTGATAAAAATAAAACTATTAAAATATATTAATATATATAAACTATAATATATTTAAAATAATAAATGAAGCAAAATAAAAATCCTGAAGGACAAGGCCTAGATAAACGTCATCCAACAAAAAATTGAGGTAGAAAAAAAATATTATAATTAAAATAAAAAACAATAGTTAACTTTGAACACACGCTCATTGATAATAAGCTTTCATCATGGTAGACTTATAGGATAATGCGATCACAATATATAATAATAATGACGATAAAAGTATAGTTGGATTATAGCATAATAAAAGTTTAAAAAAGAATAAAAAAAAAAAATTTATAATAAAAAAAAGTAGCTCATCATTTGAATGCTTTTAAACATACACACACGAGAATATTTTATTTATGTTTATTATGACTATTAATAGGTAATGTATACATACTGACACAACGATCAAACTATAATTTTATATTTTAACTACAAACTGCTGGTCAAGTTTATTATAATATTTTACTTTTTGTTACATATAACACGTGGCCTTTTAACAAAATAAATAGTATCTAATCTTTTATTTAGCTTAAAAAATTAATTTAAATAATTTTTTTTTAATTTATAATTAAATATTAATTTTATCAGTAAGATAAATTAGCTCTATTTTGACTATTTATTTTTAATTTTTTTTTTTTTTTTT
>JAPYYR010001017.1:0-10132 GCA_030523065.1 Aphidius colemani | reverse complement strand
TTTTTGTTATTGCAATATTTATTTATTTATTTGTTTACTTGTATTTTTTTTTATGCTTTTGAATGCGTCGTATTTTAATGACGTACATTGAGAATTTTAGTTGTGAATTGCAGTCAAGCGAGACTAAAATTGTAAAACCATTTTTATATTTAATCTTTTATGCGCAATCTAGTGTAATTTATTAATTTTATTATTATATATAAATTAATGATGAAATTATATAAATAATTTTTCAAGTTAAATTAATGTTAAATTAATTAATATTTATCTTGTGAATTTTTTATTTTATTAATTTAATGGAAAAATTGTCAGCTGATCATTTAAAACTTTTTGTTAATTAAAAAGATTTTTTAAAAAAGCCGATGTCTTTCAAATAATTATATACATTGAATTTGGTTTTGCGCAATTGCCAAGGCCGAGGCCAATATACATAACTATCTCTCTTTGAAAAATTTTTAAAAAAAAATTATGAAAAAGAAAAAAAATTATGACGTCAAAACCTGTATGATTGTAAAAATAAATAAATTATTAACGAGTTTAGTAATAAATATTGAAAATTAAATATTAATTAATTAAATATTTGGTTATTTTTTAAAATAATAAAATGTATTTTAATTTTTACGTTATCCAGACAAAAATTATGTTGAATTTGCAACGAGTCAAATCTATTTTCGAAACAACATACATGACAGAGTCAAAAACTAGTTGCTGTAAGAAAAAAAAAAGAGTAATACACAAGTTGAATTATAATTTGTACATAAAAAAAAAAACGATAATTAAATTTACAACAAAAAAAAAAAACATGTAAATCATTTTTTATTTCTACGATATGTTGAAAAAAAAGTTGATAATTCTATTTGCTTGTTTAAGCTCTTGGATTAACTAAAAAATAAATATAATTTATGCTTATTTTTGTGAAAAATTTTTTGTATTTTATTAAAGAAAATTTTGTTTTTATAAAATATCGTTGAACATAAACTACTGTGGCAATAACCCCGTCGACAATATCGATTTATCTTTCAACCATTTTACTGTTCTTCCTTCATTTTATCCACAAAATATCAAGAAAAAATTAATTAATTAAAGAAAATTTGTAAGAAATATTTAAAATAATTCAAAAATTGATTGGGAGTTTAAATTATTTCTTCCTCATCAAGTTTAAAATAGGCTATTTAAATCCTCGAGGGGTTTCGAGCCCTTTAAACTTTTTTTTTCAAATTATTTTCTACATTTTTTTTTTTCTATAAATTCTAGTTGAATATTTGAAAAAATGTTTTAAAAAGTATAGAAAAAGAAAAAAAAGACTTGCATAGAAAGAGGCTCATTAAAATGCAGCTTTAAAGCGATGAGATTGAGAAAAAAAAAATAAAAAATTGAAGAATTGAAATGGAGCAATAAATAATCTCTTTTTGCGAGTCGTTTTTTTTTACTTTCAATTTAAATTGAAAAATGTTTAAGACAAATAAAAAAAAAATAATTGTTACTCTCATAACAAGAGCTTCAGCCAAAAAAAAAATATTATATCTATTTTAATAGAAAAATTTAATAGATTTTTATATAAAATTCTATTGAAAAATTGGAATCGAAAAAAATTAAATTCGAAATCGAAAAAAAAATGCAATGAAATTATTGCGCTTGCGTAATAAAAATAGTCCTGTGGGACAACTCCTAGTCATTGATAACAAATTTTTCTCTCTCTCATTGAGACAATATTTACTCTTTTCTTAAAAAAAAAAAGGAGAAAAGTTTATTCTACTTTTTTTATAGTAAAAAAAACTGATATTTGAATAAATTTATTTTAAAATAAATAAGTCAATAAATTCAATGTTGACTTTGATGAATATAAATCTAATATATTCATGAATTAATAAATGATTTATGTGAGAAAATTATTTATTTATTTTTTTTTTTTTAATGAAAAAAATAACAGCAATATTATCTGACTTTGTTATGAGGAAGTCATCGTAACTGAATCTTTGACTTTGCGTCAAAAGATCGATGAACCCAATTCTTCTGTTTGTAAACAAAACGTATATATGTATATTTTTTTTTTTAAAAATAATAATTACTAATTTTCATTGTATTTATATTTTTATTGATAATTTATTTAATTAATTTATCCTATCTTTTACAAACAAGTTGATATTCGAAAAAAAAAAACAAATTTCAACTAAAAATAAAGATGAGAAATTTTTACTCCAAAAAATAACAGATAAAAAATTTAAATAAATTTTTCCTTTTTTTTTTTTTTTTTTTTATTTATTTAAATTATTAATCTATTAATGAGATATTAAAGTTAATTATTTATTTAATATGATTCACATGAGCTTTGTGAATCGTTAAAAATCATGGAAAAAATTACATGAGTCATGTAACATTGTAAATCACAAAAAAATGATTCAAAAAAATTATCAGAATTAAAAAAATAAACTTATCAATGTATCAGTAGATAAATATATATTAAATAAATATTGTATTTTAATTTTTTTTTAACTCAAAAATCATATAACTCATAAAGTAAATTTATTGAAAAAAAAATAAACTCATAAATGAATAATTTTATGAGTCAAAAAAAATAAATTTCTATTATTTCATTTGAAACATAATAAACAAAAAATTTGTTTAATTTATAAAAAATATATTATAATTTAAATAAACAAAGTTTAAATAATTTTTACATTAATAAATTAATAATTATCCATAATAATTAGATTATAAAATGGAAAAAAAATTATTTATAACTTTTTTTTATCTGGATTGACCCAGAAATGGATTAAAAGGAGAAAAAAAAAAAAACATTATTTATTTATAATTAACATAGTTGTTTACCTGGGATCTGGAAGTACAATTTTTTTACTTGCTCGTGCAGCAGGTGTGCACTTGCTCTTTTCCATGGCCATGAGGTAGCTAACATCCGCGAGGACAGCCTCGAGGTCGGCCATTTTTGCAAAATAATATTAATCTTAATTTTAATATAATTTATATTGTTTAAATATTATTAATTTATTTATAATTTAATAGATAAAAATATCCCCACTTCTAACACTGAATAAATATTATTTATAATTAATTAAAAATAAACAATTGCCAAATCAACAATGACACATTATCCTTCAAAATTTAATAAATATAAACAATTAAATATCCTCATGTATTTTATGACATATATTATTTTTAACCCAATGACATTCTAAATCTTTAAACATTTTTTATATTATCTGTTGACATTTTAATAATCACACAACACAATTATTCGTTTACTTGTCATTTTTATTATTATTTTAACTTTTTTTTCACCAACAAAAACACACTTTTTCCTTTTTTTGATAAACAAAATGTCGGATATTATTGAATTTGCCAAATTATTGATAAAAAAAAAAAATAATTGTTAATTTTATTGTTTAACAAGTTTTATTTATTTTTCTATTTTTTTTTAAATTGGAGCACAAGTGATGGTACTTGGCCTCTACCGATGGCTTGACTCCCCTCGCAGTCCTTGGGTGAAAATTTTTTTATTTTTTAATTTCTTATTATTATTTTTTTTTTTTATCAGTGTTTATGTATTCGCAGTCAGAAACTACTGCGAAGTGTTCGATTTGCTGATTGGCCAAAGACTGTGTGTAGTTCATAGTAGAGGGAGAAAAACAAATTTATATTTTTCGTCGACCTTTCAATGACATTATACTGACAATCGATAAAGTAGAACACTCAAAAAGGCGGCAAATTTTTTTAAAAAATAATTATTTTTAAAAAATTAAATGTTTTCAATTGTTTTTAAATAAATATCAAGGTCAATTGTTAATGTTAAAATGTCCATTGGGTTAATTCATCAAATGTTAGAAATTCCATGTATTTTTGAAGTAAATCATTGATTAAATCTTCAATATTAAATAAATCAATCCAATTAGTTTCCATAACCAGTAAAAATGATGTTCAATTATTAAATAAATAGACAATATACATATATTTAATTTTTTCTTTATATATTTAAATGTTTTGTGTAAGAATTATTGGACTCGTACATAATTTGTATATATCCGCACCCCGCCTCTTATTATTATCTATTAATTTAACTTTCAATTAAAACTAATCATCCTATTATGAATATTCATTAATTTCCTTCATTTCATTTTTATATTTATCGTTTACAAATTCACCATGAGAGATGCATTTGTCACCTGGTGAAGAAATAATTAATTTACCAATTAAACACATTAATTTAAGATTCATTTTTACGTTAATAAAAAACACTAATTTAATATCGAGCTACATGTATTTTTATTTTAATAATATATTTAAATTAAAATGTTTATTTTCTACATAATTCAAATATTCAAAAATCGTTGTTAATTTAATGAAGAATTTTTTTAAAATTCTTTTTATCAACTTGGCTTCATACCGTGTTTAATTTAAATTTTTTAATCGTCCAATTAATGCCAATTATCATTGTTTTGAACGCGATAAATATCGGAATGAATCAATATTTTTTGTTTTTTGTTTTTTTGACTTCTCGACAATGAAGTTTTGTTAAATGAAGACAATAATATATTATATATGATTTTTTATATATAAATATGCAACTTGTCTTTAAAAAATAAAAAATAAAAAAAAAAATAAAATAATAATTGATTATTGATACACTTAGAAATACACTTTTGTTTAATGATTATATTGATAAATTTTTTTGTTATTCTTTAATTATTTTCGTGCTTATGCATTGTGTATTTATTTTATTTTCTTCATTTATTATATTATATATTAAAAACTGTTATTTAAACATCTGCTAATGATAATTAAACTGTTTTTTTTTATTTTGTTTTTTACCATTTATCAAAGTGATAAATATTGAATAAAAATAATTTAAAAAAAAAAAAAAAAATTGATATATTATCGTCTTTACACATTGATGATATATAAGAACGTCTAAAATACATTTTTTTTTTTTGTTTTTTATAATATATTTTTTATAAACTATCTTCTAGATTGTGAGAACTTGAAATTTTTTCGTTAATCATTTGATCATAGATGTCATAATTTGTCTCCGATATTTTTCAAAATTTTTAATCTTTTTTTTATTTTTATTAATCAAAAATCATATTTTGTTGTTTTTAGATTTTTTTTTTTTACAAGAGATCTGATTAATTGGTACCTGCACAGCCGGTAGTGTTCAGACCATCTTTTTATTTTTTATTTAATGTTATTCTGTAGGGCGCTGGAGCATTCTTACATATATACAATATCAATGAATTTTTTAGTTTTTTTTTTTACTTTTTATTTAAATTTTTTATCTTATTTTAAATTTTTATTTTTTTCTCAAATCTGTAAGTTTTAGTAGAATTATTTATTTACGCTTTAATTGCTAGTTGGATATTCACTTGTCAAGATCGAGTGCAGCATACTGTTCTTCATCAACTTCAGTCATCATGAGATTACCATCAGGAAGAAGAAGGACAACTCTCCTCGTGCCACCTTTATGGGTAAAAATAAAAACAAATAAATTAATAATCAAATATAAAATAAATAAAATAAAATATATATATATATATCTATTATTTAAAATGAAAAATTAAATTAATTACCAGGTGTAGGTTCATCAGCTTGTACGACTTGTGCAACAACTTGTGCTTGACTATCAGAATCATCTTGAGCACCTGAATCTATAATTGACATAACCACGTCACGGTTAGTATCTTCATTTTCTTTAACATAAAATTGTGATTGTAAACCACATTGTGCAACAGCTTCAGCAACAGCATGATCAAGTGTCATTACACCAGCTTCAACTTGTTGATCAGTTGTAACATAAACACATTGTTGTTCACCATCAGCACCATGTGCAACAAGTACTGTTTGACCATCTGGTGCTTGTCCAGCTACTTGATAAACAACACCATCTTCACCAGTTATTGTCACTAAATTTGATCCATCATCAACAACATTTGTATTATTATCATCATTTGTTTTTTCATCATTTATATTATTATCAGAAGCATCATTTGTAACTGTTGACGTTGACGTTGATGTTGTTGTTGTTGCTGCTGCTGTCGTTGTTATCGTTCCTGATGTTACTGCTACATCTGTTGCCGTTGTTACTGTTGTTTCTTCTGATGTTATTATTGGTGTTGATACTGTTGTGTCAATTGTTTTATTAATTGTATCATTTATTGTTGTATTTGTATCGGTGATATTACATGAAGATGTGATTATTGTTGACGTTGTTGTTGGTAACGTTGGTAATATACTAGTTTCTTCTGTTATTGATGTTGTTGGTGTTTCTGTTTCTGTTGTTGTTTCTGTTGTTGTTGTTATTGTTGTATCATCAAGACATGGTAAACCTTGTTCAATATTAACTTCCATTGTTGTTTGTTCTTGTATTGTATCATTTGTTGTTTGTACAACAGTACCAGATGTACCACCAGGTGACATTTCAACTCTCATAATACCACCCTCACTGATACCATCTAATGATGGCATTACAATTTCAGCAGTTGTTGTTGATGTGTCCATTGGTGTTGAATCAAGTGTTGGTAATGACAATGATACTGTTGGTGTTGTTGATAACGCTAAGCTTGATGATGTTGTTATTACATCAGTTGATTGTACTGACATTGGTGTACTAATTGTTATAGGTATTGTTGTTGTTTGTACTGATTCTTGAGTTGTAACAATAATTGGTTCTGATGTATCCATTGGTTCACCATCTGGACCAATAATACGTCCAGTTAATGGACACAATGAATATTCTGGTTGTGGACTTTCAGCTCGTAGTGCTTGACAATTATCTTCAACCATTGTAGTTATTGTTTGTGATGATTCAATATCATCACTTTCATCTTCAGAACCACCAACTTCATGGAATTCCATATGTATACCATCACCCTCAACAATTTTTGTTTCTTTTTGTTTTGGTAAAGTTGTTGTTTGTAGTGTTGTTGTTTGTCTACCACGTACTCTTGATTGTAATGGAGTTTTAACTGTTGTTGCTGTTGTTGTACCAACACGTGGTGATAATGTTGTTTTACCTGAATTTGCTGCTGTTTCAGCTTTTTTTTTAGCCGCAAGTAATTTTTGTTGTTGTGATATGATAGTTTGTTGTGTTGATGATGTTGGTGTTTTTTGTTGTGTTATTTTTTGTAATTGTTTTGTTTGCATTGGTGATACAACTGATGATGTTGTTGTCATAACTTGTTGTTTAATAATTTGTCCTTGTGGTGATGATGATACTGTTAATTTTTGACGTAATTGTTGTCCACCAGCTGTTTGTGTTGGTGATGATGATTGTGGTGAATTTGTTGATATAATACGTTTTTGTACTATTTGTTGTTGTTGTTGTTGTTGTTGTCGTTGTTGTTGTTGTTGTACTTGCATTGTTTGTTGTTGTTTTGTTATTGGTGTACGTACTGTTTGTGTACGTGTATTACCAAGTACAGTTGTTGGTGTTTGTCCACGTATATTTGTACGTGGTAATAATGGTGTTGTTCTTTGTACTTGTTGTCCAGTTGTTTGTCTTATTGTTGGTGTTGTTGACATACGTGGTTGCATTTGACCTGGTATTGCTGTGACGATTTGCAATTGTTGTACTTGTTGTTGATGTTCTGGTTTTGGTTGTATTTTAACTGGTTCATTTTTTTGTACTATACCAACAACACGTTGTTGTTGTGATGTTGGTGTTAATTGTTGGGTTTTTGTCTGGCCAGGTTTAGCAACAACTTTCATTGGTGTTACAACTTGTGTACCATCTGATTTTGAAACAACTTTAACTGGTGTTGCTGTATTTGTTGGTGTTGACATACCAATAACTTGTTTCCTAACAATTCCTGTACCATCACGATTTTGTACCATAAGTACACCACCAGCACCACCACTACTACTACCACCACCACCACCACTACTAGTAATATTATTTTGTGGATTTTTAACATTTATTTTATTATTACTTGGTGATGATTCTAATTTAATTATACCTTCTTTTCTATGCATCATATAAACACCAGATGTTAATTGTGGTATTTTATTACCATCAAGTTTAACACCCTTTGAATTTGTAACCATAACTGGTGCTTGTTGTACACCACTTGATGTATTTATTAAATGTGATAAATCAGTTGTTGTAACCATTGTTGTAGCTGATGTTGTCGTTGTTGTTCTATTATTATTACTATTATTATTTGAACCATTTGATTGTACATTTGTTGCACGATTAAATGCAAGTTGTATAACATCACTACGTCTACCAGTCATTGTTCTATCATCCATATCTGATTCACCAGTCCAATCTTCATCACTACATGCTTCAACTTTAACTTTTTTATTCATAACAGCATCTTCAGAATCACTATCTGTATAATCAATACTACGTTTACCAGGTAATTCATTTTCTTCTTCTTTCATTGAACCACACCATTGTTTAACTTGATCCATGGCTTTTGTTTTACTATTACGAGGTGGACGTCCTGGTCCTTGATGTGTTGTTGCTGTTGATGGTCCTGGTCTATTAATTGCTTCTTGTTTTACAGTTGATGCTGATGCTGTTGCTGCTGCTGCTACTTGACGTACAACTTTTTTACCTTGTTGCCCTTGTTGTCCTGATTGGCCTTGTGCTTCTTTTAATGCTTGTGCTTCTTTTAATGCTTTTGCTTCTTTTTGCTTAGCTAAATTTCTATCAAATTCTCCAAGTAAATATTTACATGCATTAACACACTCAGTTGATTCCCATGTATTATGATCTTGTGATAAACCTTCCCATTTTACCATATATTCAGCAGAACGTTTTTTAGTATTAAAACGTTTAGCCATTAATTTTTCAACAGGAAATTCTTCAGTATTTTCTGGTTCATTCTCACCAGGTGGTTTACCAGGTTTATATTTTGGTACAATACAACATCTTGGTCTTACAAATGGTACAGATTTTTTAACTTTATTTTGTCTTTGTTGTTGTGGCTGTTGTTGTTTTTGTTGTTGTTGTTGTGGTTGTTGTTTTTGTTGTGGTTGTTGTTGTTCATTTTGTTGTTTATTATGTATAACTTTTTGATTTGTTGGTACTAATGGTGGTGGTTCAATTTTATTTTCTTTTTTAATATCAACCGTTTCATTTTGTCCATTACGCATTACTTTACGCATCGTTGTTGCTTGTTTAGGTGTTTCATTTGTTGATGATGATGATGTTTGTGAATTTATTAGACGTGGTGATTCTGGTATTTTAGCATTACTCAATTTTGTAAATGCTTGTATTGTTTTACCAGCCGATATCCATGATTCACGTATATTTGCCGCCATTTTACACCATTTTTGATACAAGTCCCATGATTCTGTTTGTGCTGCTTCACGATCTGGATTTTCTTTACGTATTTGTGAATCTTTCCACAATAAAAATGCCCATACTTGAGCTTTTTGTTCATTCTACAAAATTCATTATAAAAATTTATTATTATCAGAAAAAAAAAAAAAAAAAAAAAAAAAAAAATTTAAAACAAGTTAAATAATCAATAATATTTACATTTCCATTGTCACGAAAGTTTGATGTATTTGAGCAAGCTCCTACGATATTTTTGTGCTCAAGAAACTCTTCAACAAAATGCGACACAGAATGACAATTACCACATACAAGAACATCAAGTCGTCCTATAGCATCTTGAGCTGTTTTAATTGTACTTGGATCAATTGATATAGCTTTCTGGCCATCCTGGCCTTCCATTTTAATTTATTTTAATGTTTCTTATTAGATCTGTAACAAATACATTTAAAACTAACAATAAAATTTACTCAACATTATTAAAAACTAATAAGCAATAACCATAAAAAATAAGAAAGAAATAAAAGCGTGGTACTTGATATTCAACATTAAATCAAACTTTTTTGTTCAAATTATTAAAAAAAAAATATTTCAACAATCACTTTTGTTAACTAATCAATCACAGTTATTAATTCATTTTTCAATTTTATTTATAAATATAAATCAACTAATATTGGCACCGGCCAGACAAAAATTATTTGGTTGAAAAATTCACCGTAACTGGCTGCTATGATGGAACACCTTTTTTTTTTTTTTTTTTTTTTTTTTTTTTTTTTTTTTTATTTTTTTTTTTACTTTTTCTAATAAACAAAACATACTTTAATAAAAAAAAAAAAAAAA
>JAPYYR010001016.1:0-19255 GCA_030523065.1 Aphidius colemani | reverse complement strand
CTTATCTTAGCCAAAAAATAAACTCTCCGGCCGGGACTTGAACCCGGGTCTCCCGCGTGACAGGCGGGGATACTCACCCCTATACTACCGAAGAGATGGAGAATAGAAAATTTTTATGCTATATGAGACCAAAATGCAACAATAATGGAAAATATAGAAGATTAAAGAAAGAGATTCTTAAAAAAAAGCAGCCTGAATCTACATTTATTAATTTCTTCGTTTTTTCCCCGTCTTTCTCCGCCTTAGTTTAAAAAAATTTTATTCTTGAAAAAAAAAACATAATCATATCTTAATTTGATTGATAAAATATTGATATCTTTTTCATCTCATTTATGTTGTTAAATTTAGTTTCTGCTTAAATTTCATACACTTTTATTCAAATATATATAATATAAGAATTCATTTTTTTTTTTAAATTTTTAAAATACAACCAAGAGCTGTACCAAGTCGACATCTTGTTATTGCAGAGATATTTATATATGTATAACGAGGGACATTCAAGATATAATTAAATGACCACCACACGCTGCGATCTTGTGCGGCTTTTGATCGAGTTATTCAGTCAAGAGAGTAGATATTTATCAAGATCAAAAATAATAATATAATGAAAAAGACAAAAAGGGTTATCAAAAAATATCCAGACTGATAATAATCATATTTATATATCAACTTTAATATTATGTATTTAAAATTCAAAAAGACAGCGTCAACCAGTAGCACAAGTCATCAAAAATATCTTCTTCACGTTGACCTTTATTTTTAATTCCGATTTCAAAAACAAATTTCCATTTATAACGAAATCATATTATACTTTTATTGCACATTTCCGTATAATGATTATTTTTTAATTTCATAATAATGAATTGAAAAATAAATACACATGCAACAGTAAATTGATTATAATTTTTTTTGTGTATATAAATTCAAGAATAGGATCAATTTTTTTTTTTCTCTTTATATATATTTTTTTTATTCTGCAGATTTATTTCTGGGAAATTCATGCTAGTGAAATTGTTCATTTTACGAGTTGTATATAATCATTGATAGGGGGAAAAGATTCTTTTGAATGAATATAAAAACCCGAGTGTATATCGCGATGTGATCATTGTTGCGTATAATGTGGGTGATACAACTTGGACGACCCGTCAGACGAGCAACTGTTCGTTTTTTCTCAAAGCCAAAAAAATTAAAAAAAGGGATATGTTTTGATTTATAAAGAAGAAAGATAAAAAAATATAATATAAAGGTCGATTACAAGAATCGACATACTTTTTATTCACCACATTGATAAAGAAAACCTTTCAATACTTTTAATAAGTAAAATAGGATATAAAAAAAATAAGATAGTAATAGTTACTCTGCAGCACTTTTTATATTATTTTATTTTTTTTTTCGTAGGGAAAATTATATATTTTTATTTTTCGCTTGAAAAATTTTAAGCTACTGGTGTATTTTTGTAAATTATCTTTTTTTATTTTTGGAATAAAGCACTAAAATCATGTTTCTTTATTATTTTTTTTAGACAAATATATATATATTTTTTATTCTTCTGGTTTTTGACATGAGGCGACTAGAGTCTGCTGCCCTTGCTAAAGTCCCAGAAACAAATCCACCACCTTTTCATTATATTCAAAAAAAAAAAAAAAAAAACATAGAAGCCGATGAACGATCTGATAGTCGATGTGTTCATATATAAGCTTTTGAGGAATGTAAAAAGATATTTTTTTACTCACTCTCAACTTCTGAAGTATCCGAAACAAAAACATAATACTTAAACATCAAAACTGCTAAATCTATAGATATTTAAAAGAAGAAATATAGAAAAAATAAAACACATTTTATCATCAAGTTAAAATCATTATCAAAGATAGCAAAATATCAAAAAGAGATTATCAATTTTTTAAAAAATATTTGTAATATCAAAAATTAATTAGGTCTTTCTTTGTATAAATGCATGGTTTTTTTATTTTCTTGTATTACTTTTTTTTGATGGGCACTGATGATGGAATCCATGTCAACTAAAAAGAAAAAAAATAAAAATGTGTCACGAAGGAAACGAAGTAATAGCAGATCGGTGTTGATCCAAAAGAGAAAAATCACTATCAAATTATCGAATCTTCGGCATGGCATCAAAGAAAGACTTTTCTCCTTCCATTAGACTGACTCAAGGGACCGTTGTATATCACGCATGACTGATGACAAAGACGGAAGGACAGTCTTCAAAAAAAATCATAAAAATAATAATTCAAAAAAAAAAAATAATAATTTTCGAAGGTAAATATATTGGATAAGTGGTCGGTAGACTTGTATTGAAAATGAATAAAAAAAATACATGTAATATCGAAAAATTCAGAAGAAAGTTATAAAATGGGGTTGAAAAAATTTACCTGAAGAAAATAAATTGTATATTGAAAATTTTTTTATATTAAATTTAACAAATAAAAATTGAATTAAATTTTTTTTTTACATTTAATATCAAAGCGTATATATTTAGACAAATTTTTGATTTTTTTTTTCAAATCAAATTGCATCAAAAAGGCCGAGTAATCCAAGGAAAATTTTGTCGGTAAACATTGCTTTGTTGATGGAGAAAATATAAAAAAAAATATATATCTATTTTACAATATAAAAAAGGAAAAAAAAAATATGCGGCTGAATTTACGTCACATCGGCTATTTTGAAAAGTAATATACACCAGTACCAAAACGACTGAGTTTTTATTGTCGAATGTACATCGATGCGTGATAGATATATATGTATTTTTTTTTTTCATTCTTTATTTTCATGTATTTTTATATTTTTTTCTTCATGTGATGCTAAGAAGTGGAAACACGGGCCTCCCTTAAGCCTTCGCTTCTTAACTGAGAAGAGTCTTCTAATACTCTCCTTCGTATTGGCCCCATGGGGTTCGCTTTTTTTAAATTAAAAAAAAAAAAATAAAGAAATGAAAAAAAAAAAACACATACACACACATAATAATAATAATAGTTTATTTGTAAAAACGGTACCGCCATTGAAATCCGTGGTCGGATGATCGCACGCGGTAAGAACGTTATTCGCACCGGCATCGTAAAAGCATCAGAGATTACTTTTTAGCTGCGGTATCGATGCTTCTTATGGCGCCGCTTCAACGGCTTATCTTGGCTATTCTTTTTTTAAAATATATCGAAAATATATACAGGGTATATATAGACATATACACTCAAATAGCTGTCCTTTATTTTTCAAAAAAATTAAGTAAAAATAAATAATAAAAAAAATGAAACTTTGAAGAGCTTTTTTTTTGAAAAAAAAAAATTTATGTAGCTTTTAATTAGAAAATACAATAAATGTAATATTTTAGAGGTGACAATAAATGTTACACATAAAATAGTCGATATTAAAATGGACAAAAAAATTTTTTGCAGCTGCGACCCCCTGAGCCCATCGAAGAAGATTCACTCTATGAGTAGTTGTCTGTTTTGCTTTTTGGCTCTATCATCATTTGAAATATAAAAAAGAAAAAATGCAATGCGGCCTGGTTTTTTGAGGGATGAAACCACCTGGAGTTTCTATCAGAGAGAAAATGTTGTGTTCCAAAAGCAGTAAAGGGGGATAAAGTGAAGGAATATATACACGGGAGGAGTGAGCATTGGGATGCACCGAGGCGTGCAATGAGCCGCCGCGAAATAAGGGATGTTATATACCCCCCAAAAATATATTTTTTTATTTTTTTTTTTTTTACAATTTTTATATATAGATAGATAGATGTACATTGTACATACTCATGTAGGTTTAGTATTATATATATGGCTGTCGGCACGACTTAAGCACGAGCATACTTACCGCATGTTGCCATAATGAGTCCGGGGGTTGTACTATGCAGACCACCATTTTTTTTTCTTTTATTTATATTTTTCTTTTCATTGAAAACTACCATCATGTTCCATTTAGAAAATGAAAAAATGAATAAACAAAAGAAAGTACATGTTCATTTTGTATTTGCATATGTATTTTGTCAAATTTTTTTTTCGTATATTTCGTGTACATCAAGTACTACTATCATCAAGTAAATACATAGTACAAATATAAGTACAAATAATGAAATAATTTATATAAATGATATAAATTTAAAAAGGATATTAGAATTAAAAAATTATATTTACAAAATTTGCTAAGAATACTGAGTACTTTTTTGAATAAAATTAATTCTTTTTTTGTTTATTTAATTTTATACAAATTAACAGTCATTTATTTGAATTATTTATTATATTGTGACGTATTTACATATTTTTAATTCTGAATCAAATTAACCGGATGCAATATGTATAAACATTATGTGGATAAATTCGAGTAAAAATTTATATTGATGTAAATGTAAGGAAAATGTTAAAATAAAAAATTTCCATCAATAATTTTGAGGATTTTTAAAAATAAAATTTGTTAATTGATGAAAAATGATTAGATATAAATAATATTTTTTTATAAGACTTGTAAATTTGATTGAAGGGTGTGAAAGGGTTAAAGGAATATCTATCTGGTGGTTGGTTGAATGATGAACAAAGGAAAATATTATAGGGTGATTTATGTAGACGTATGTTGGCCACTGGTTGTGGTTCCCAATTGTTAATAGAGGACAGTAGGCTGGCGCTTTTCTTTCATGTTTTATCATCCCCCTCTACACTTTATCCCTTAAATAATAAATAAAAAAAAAAAAAAATCAGTAGGATTTCATCTCTTCTCTATGCATATATATACCGCGGCTTTTTTTTTATTTTCTACAACAAATTGAAGGATAAATATAAACTGTGAGAAAAATATTTTCCATTGAAATTATAAAAAAATATATTTAATATTATAAAAAGAAATGGAATAAAAAAAAAAAAAAAAAAAGCCGGCCTTTTTTTTTGGCGGCTTTGCTTTTTTTACTTAATTTTTTTCTTCATCTTTTTGCCGACCATCATCTTTACCAACTTATAAAACCAATGGACATACAACTTTTTTTTAAACAAAATTCAAAGGATTATTTATCAGTTGTTTGTTGTTTTTTTTTTTGAAAAAAAAAAAAAACTTTTCGACTTTGTATATTTATTTTTAATTTTTCCAAGTGGAAAATTATTTGTTAAAAAATTAAATAAATATAATTGGGTTAAGAGAAAAAATACATTGATGAGTTTAAAGAAAAATTTAACAAAAAAATTGAGTAATGAAAGACACCGGTTTGAATATAAGATGATCGCGCGTGCGGTAACAAGTCGCGGCATAGATCACACAAGAGACGATCTTTCTGTTTTCAATTACATTCAATATCTCCTTTTTATTCTCCTGAAAAATACATTTTTATTTTTACCATGGTGTCTGATTACACCGAGATGGCGGACGGTATAAATATTTTTTTTTGTCGAAGCATTTATCTTTTATAAATGAACGCTGCAACATTGGCAGACTTGGTGAACCCTGTAATTGAAAAAAAATAATATAAAAATATCAAACTACACATTGTATTATGCAATTATTATGACAAAATAAAATAAATATATATATTTAATGCATCAAAACAAATTAGGTATACATAAAAATGAAGTATTAAACAGAAAATTTTCAACTTTTATGAATTGAAAATTAATTATTAACATTTGTTGTTGATAATAAATAGAATTGTTATTTTAATTTCTATCAAACTTGGGGCTAGTTAAACACAATGACGTAAAAAAAAAAATTATAATGGACATGGATATGTAGGCGAAGAGGCATGAAAAGTGAGTAATACTTGGAACGAATCGAATCAGATGATGGATAAGCCAAAAAGGCGAGATAGATGGGCGTGACTGAAGTGCTGATGGTTTCGTTGAGCTTCCAGTTATATCACAAATATATATGTTATATATTAAAATAGTTTTACTATGTTATGGGTTTTTTTATTTTTTTTTATTCATAGAAAATTTGATGAAGGGCACGTGACTTTTAATCAGCCAATTTTTGATGCTAGAATAATTTTATTAGGTAAATCAACTGAATAAATAAATAAATAAATAATTTTTATTCTTTCTTAGTTTACAATTTAATTTATAAATTATTTGGTGGTATTGAGGGATTTTTTTCAAATTAATTTTATGTTTATTTGTTGATTTTTTAGGTCAATGGATTTTTTTTCTGGTATGAAATAGAGAAGAGAGAAAAAGAGTGTCAAATCGATTGATGGTTTTTTTTTTTTTGATGATTTATTATTGAATTGATAAGAAACCAGTTTAAATTTTGAGGAAAAAATTTCTAATGAACTGGAGATGACAGTTGACATTTCCGTTGAATCTAATGGTTTATTGATAAAATAATATTTAAATTTTATTGATATAAGTTTATAGGAAATATTTATTGTTCATTTATATTTGATGAATTAATTAGCAGGATTAGATAAATTAATTTGATGTAAATGAAAATGAAGTTTTTTATATAATTCTACAGGTTGTAATTGAGTTGGACTTGAAAACTAGCAGTTGGACTTGGGCGTTGCCACACGTTGACACCTCAATTGTCGTATGTGGGTGTGAGGAAGTTACGTAAGAACTAGGTACACAAGTATAATTGAAGTTAAATTGTCAAGCCACCTGTTTTGTAACTCTAACAAGAAAATTCATCCCTTAACTGAAGACTACAAAAAACAATACAAAAAGCTCAATTAAATAGATTTAAATAATTTATTTAATTACACATTTAAATAAAATAGTAGAAAAATAGTTGATAGATTTTTTAAGTCGACTGATCAGCGAAAATTTATAAATTAAATATAAAATTTATTTATCTTTTAAATTAAATAATAATAATTTTAAATTGTCAAGATTAGCTGTATATTTATTTGATAAATTTTGTTTTTTTATAGAAATATTTTCTCTTGCTTATTTTATTTGTTGGTTTGCTATTCACTGCACAATATATTTACGCGTTTGGGTAATCACAATTGATTATTTCAAGCGTATAAGAGAGGCGTCGATCATTTTGTGTATACAATAGATGATACATGGTTTTATATTGTAAATTAAAGAAAAAAAAATGATATAAAAATGTAACATTGAGATTGCTATGCTTGAAAATATTTACAAACCCCCAAGTTTTTATATGAAAGATCACTACATATATTTTTTTTTTTCACACCAAAAAAACCGCGCTTTCTTTATTACACAAAAAGAAAAAAATCGTAAATTTACGCCGATTAACTTTATTGAATACTATTTTTTTAAATTACACAATTTTACATTTTATTTTTAAATAGAAATAAAAATACGTATCGTAATTGTACAAATAAAAAAGCTTGAACTTCATTGTAAATTTTAAAATAAAAATAAAAATAAAATATCTAATCTTAAGCGTCGCGATGTCGTCCGTCGCTGAAAAATCAATCACCTAATTTGAGAAAAATTGAAATTAAAAAATTCCCCATGAAAAAAAAACCCTTAACAGCAAAAAAATCATGCAGAAAAAAATTTAAAAGACCAACAAACTTGTAACTCAAATTGAAAAAAAAATAAATACAAGACAGTGTAAAAGAGTGTATTTAAAAAATTAATAAATACCTTGTCTGCCAAAAAGATTGATGTGATTGTAAAATATGGTGTAAAAAATAAGCCAAAATAAAATATAATTTATAAATAATAAAAAAAATTAAAATATTGGTTTGATAAGTAAAAAAATTGTATCGGCAGGATGAAAGTGACGTCGGGACGCCCGGCGTCAAATCGTCGACAAAACAGGGGAAGGCAGTACTCGCAATAGAACAATGGCGTCTTTTCATGTTTTGAATAACCCGCCAACAGCGCAAGCTCGGTCACGCCCTCACGGTTTATCCCTTCTTTCATCTCCCCGCATCCGCGACAATAAAATTTTGAGTTGAGTAAAGGGAACAAGATCGCGAGGAAGAAAAAGAGAGCAAATGCAACCAACATGGAGATCAAAAGAGAAAATACACAGGTAAAATTATATGGAGAGGGTATATATTTTAATATACCTTGTCGATTTGATGGTTCTCCTTCTTCTGGTACCCAAAGCCACGCCAACATTTTGCTCCAACGTGCCGACGGTGAAGACAAAATATTTGGAGCAATACAAATCTACTGTGTGTCAAACAAGGATAGTTCATAAGAAGGGGAATAATAATTTTACTATTAAATAGTAAAGAGAGAGACTGAGAGAAGATGAGAAAAAAAAATAAAATAAAGAGAGGGGTTAATATATATGTGTAAATCGGGGATGAAGGGTGGGATAAGGGCTAGGGGAGAGATGAAAAGAGATGTGAAATATAGTAAAGTATATTTCTGACTATTTTGTGTTGCGCTGCGCTACGTTTTAAGCTAAGGGTAACGAAACAGACACTGGTGGTCAATCGGGCACCGCGCATCGCAGCACAGCGACGCGTCATTGCACCCCCGGTTTTTAAATATATCGCACGTGCTGTAACATCAACATCAACTAAATGCACCGTCGCTCAATCGTCCAATCATCCGCGACAAAGAATCATCAACCAGATAAATAATAAATTATCCATAGCGAAACAATTTTACTTTTTTTCGATTTTTAAAGAATTTTAATAAAAAAAATTATAGTAACATCTTTCAATTGTGGTTTTAATAATAACGTGATGATGATTTTTATTAACGGGCTATGTTAAAAGTGATAATCAATTATTATATAAATGACCGACGGTGAATGTGGATTGTTTGTCGAAAAATTATTTCGAAAACTTTTGTTGAGATAACATATATTGTGAAAGTGAATATTTTGAAATTTGTTTCCTAGTGAATTCATATTAATGTATAATTTTTTTGGAGCAAAGTGAATACTGTTTTCATTATTTTTATAAATTCAGTGATTAATTTTCATTATTAGAAATTTCTTTTTTTTTTTTAAATAAAGAGTAGAGTGATTTTTCTTTGGTGACAGGATCCGGCCTGATCACGGCCATTCTCGACACGGTATGTGTTTATTTTTTAAAAAACTAAATTAAATATTTAAAGTAAAAAGAAAATTAAATTTTAGTAATACGTATCCATTTTGGGTAAATTACGGTGTCTTTTAAAACTCGTTATTTTTTAGTGTGCATTGTTGTTAATTTAGTGGGGCACTTGAGCGGCTTGGTGTATCATTTTTTGCTTTTATTATTATGTTTTTTTTTCTATTTAAAAAACCACAAGTCTCGCTTGTGATGAATTTTAAGCCCCCAAGACTCAGTCTTCGGTTTCAAATACCTGATTGATACTTTTTTTTATTTATTTTTTTTTCTCTTGTATATTTATTGCGGGTCCTTGTCATTTTGAAAATACACTGAGGATAATACTGGTAAAGCGGATTTTTTTTTTTTCCAATTCATTTTTTGGAATTGATATTGGTATTTTTATTATATTTTTTTTTTAAATATACCCGAAGGATATATTACTTATACGACATTCAATTTGATGTACATTTCGGCTTTTTTTTTTTCACAAAAAAAGCTATTATAATATAAAAATAATTTAATAATAGTTTTTCAAAATATGAATAATACTTAAATGGCATATTTTTCATGAAATATGTAACAACCGGATAAAAATAAAATCATAATTTCATTGTACAAAAAAAAAAAGGAGAAGACAGAGCGATATACATTTTTAAAAATTTAATTTCATACAAAAATCCCTGAAGGCTTTTCAACCAGTGAAAAGCAAAACTCGTTAGCAACCGCGTAAAACTCATTACATTTATATTTTCACAAACTAGATTTATAGAAGTGTGATGAAGAGGCAATGGCACAGTTGTACAGTTAAAAGGAAAATTTAAAAAAATAAATAGATGCTAAAGGCTAAAATCTTGGCGTATGCAGGGGCTTAACTCTTCAGGATTACGAGGCAGTTATGATCATTATTACGAATGAAAAGGCTGTTTTTTTTCATGAAATTTATTATTATTATATTCTTTATACATTTATAAATTTATTTTTTTATTTTTTATTACGTGTGATCTTGATGCTTTCAAAGTGGCCGACGGTACAATATCGTGTTATACTCCTTTGCGAGACTATATACCTTTCACTTGTACAAAAAAAAATATATATATATCATAATGAATACATAAAATTTTTTTCTTTAAACCACAACAATATCAACAAAATTAAGCGATGAAAACATTTTAATTATTCAGCTTGTTTGTACAAATATTATCAAATTAAAAAATAATTCAATATTTTCATTGTAAATTATCTGTTGAATTTAAATTATCATTTTGGTTATATTTAAAATATATTGTATAACTTTATTTTGATGTATAAATATATTTTGAATTAATAACTCAATACAATGCATTTTTTTTTCTTTTTAGAATTGTGTTAGCGTTGCCGGTGGTGGCATCGGTGGTGGTGTATCAAATAGTGGTGTACGTTTTTGCTTGAATTTACGTTCTTGTGGTACAAACATTGTCAACGGGGGTGGTGGAGGCGGTGGTGGTGTCATTGGAAGTGACGGAGTTTCAAATTACCCGCCAAGCGCTGCGGCTGTTAGAAATAGAGACGCGGCCGCGGCGGCGCTGCACGCGGCAAGAACGCTGTTAGGCGCGGGGGTGGCTAACCCTTGCTCATCCACCCCCGAGCCACCTTTTTGGAAAATGCCACACAAAGGTTAGTACAATTTTTTAATCATCATACCCATAAGCCAAATATATTTTATATCAAAAAAATTAGAATAAAACAAGTTTGAAAATAAAAAAAAAATTGCACAAAGAATTTTATCATGAGATATGTGTTAAAGATATTGAATCAAGTTGTCTTTAAATTTTGAAATGAACATGCCTTATATATATATATATATATATATACATGTTAAATTTGACGAGGATACAAAATTGATTTTAGCTAAATTTTATAAGTTGAATGATGTCGAGAATGTCCATCAGGGATATCCCAAGTTCTCTGAAACAACGGGGAGTCATTTTTTTTAAAATAACAAATAAAAAGAAATTAAATAACTAAAAATTCCTTCAATTCTTTTTATTTTTTGTTTAACTAATTTTATTTGTTCTTGATTCGGTAGCCAAAAAACGACACGATAAACATTCTGCCGGCACTTAATAAAAATTCTCCAATCTATTATTATCTTATTATTTAAACGAGCCGTAAAAGAAAATCTCAATTTCTTTGAAAAAAAAGACCAACATATAAGGAATGATCGAGTATACTATACTTGTCTCATTAAAAATTCAAAATATGCTAATTTTATCGACAAGATAATACCAAAAATAAATAATTTAAAAAAATATTTATATATATATCAATGAATACATGAATAAATAATGATTACAAGCAAAAAAAAAAAGCCAATTTTTGAAAACAGATAATAAATAAATATAAAAAAATTATTAATAAATAAATAAGTAGAAAATAGAAAAAAAAAAAAAACTGAAAATAGAAAATTAGGGTTAATCGAGTGACAAACTGAATGCAAAAAAAAATACTCAAGAAATAGATATAAAAAAAAAAAATAAAATTAGCCACATGAAAAGAAGTCAGTAATGCGGGTTCTCTTGTATAAAAATATATATATTTTTATTGTAAGTTAACAGTAGGATCATGAACCCGATACCCTGCAAGAGCGTTGTACAGAGTGGCGTGACTTAGGGGTCGAGTGAGGCCGAGTGGGTGTTTTAGATGAACATTGAAGAAAAAAAAAAAATGTAAAAAAGGTAACATCATGTCGTCACCCTTGGTTATTTCATATTATATATTTTTATTATCTAATACATGAACTGGGGCTGTTGCCCCGACGGAAGCCAACAAACTATCAATATGTATAAAGTTACAAGATAAAACCTATGGGCCAACCGCAGTCACTGCGTTTCTATATGCATCAAAATAAATATTCGTTGATAAATTAAAAACAAAAATATATACAGAATTATATAATTAATTTATATATACTTAATAAAAATTAATTATTTATATTTAATAATTAATTTTAACTTTTACTTTATTAACAAGAAAATTTAATGAATTTTTCTTTTCTAATTTGTTGATTTATTTATTTCAAATTTATTATTTTTAGTTGAGAGTTTATCAACACTTCAATTTTTAATATAATGAATGAAATGATCTTGAAATTTCAACGAGGTAAAAATATGTACTTAAAATGATAAGAGGGTGTTTTTGATGCGGCATTCCCCTTATTCATTAAGATATACATTATACGCTCTTATCATCATCGTTAAAAATATTTATAATTATTTTATTCATCATTAGAGTTCTGATAAAATATATATAATTTATATTTTATCATTAAAAATTAATTAATTCATAAAACTGAAATAATATAAATAATTTTCATCGATTTTTTTCAGTGGATATATTTTTTTTTTGAAATAATAATTGTTGTTCTATTAGAATCGATATTTAAAATTTATTAATGTTGACATAATGTGACAGTATACAGGCGCGTGCATCAAAAGAACCCCTTGTTATTTGATTTTTTTTATAATATCTAATCCAACATTTAATAAAAATCAAAGTATCATGTAGCAAAACAAAATAAATTTAATAAAAAATATTTATTCAATATAGGTGACAGATAAATAAATAAATTATGAAAATTTAAATCAACTAGAGTTTTTAAATTAAATTAAATGAATTAAATTCAAAGTAATTAACTGTTAGATAAAATAATAAAAATGAATTTTCATTTTATTATTATAATTTGATTTTAGTTTTGTTCATGAAGTTTAATTATTTTTTATTTTTTTGTGGTTTTAATTTAAGTGTTTATACAACTGGTTTGACAATTTTACCATGTTTTGTCCCTTTTTGGCATTAGCATGTACATGCAAAAGTAGATAATAATGGAGGATGGGTAACACACGATTAATCGTTATTCGATAATGGAAACAAAACACGATACGATGCGGATAATGTTCATTCTAGTTTCGTGCAATTGCATATACAAAATAAAAATGTTAAAAAAACGAAAAAAATTTCAAAAATCAGCGATGCATCCATTTGTTGAATGTAATCATAGAGTGGATAATGAAAATCTAGGGTAATTAGATCGCCAATTTTCCACGCATAAAATTGTTTTTTCTCTTTTTTATTTTTCATTTTTAAATTGTATTTTGAATGAGTAAAATGATGGGGTTATTCATCGAAGTCCTTGAATTTCATTGACTACACAGCTCAATTTTTATTATTATTTTTAAAAATGCACTCGAGCTGTCGCGTTAACGAGAACCGGCATGATTTTGTACCCTCGATATTGAAAGAGAAAAATAGAAATAAAAAAAACTTTTTTAGAAATCGAGACTCATTATGGCTTAATGTGTTCAACGAATATCCAAAGAGCGATTGTGGATACAAAAAAAAAAAAAAAATTTATAGCTCAATTGGATGCGTTAAGGATGCTTTATTAATTGAAAAAAAAAAAAAAAGTAATTGCACATCAAAGTGCATTATTATTTGAATAAAAAAAATTGTCAAAGCTTAATACAACAATAACAGTATAAAATGAAAATTTATTCACTAGCTTGTATTGAAATTAAATCATACATTAAAAAAATATTTCGTAAATTTAATAAATTTTAAAAAACAAAAATCAACAAAAAAGTGAAAAGAAAAATGAAGAGTAAAATTGCTACTGGTTAGTGAGGATAAGTAAAGAGTATGTAGACATTTGGATGAAAAAAGAGAATAAATATATATAAAATAGGGTAAAAAAAATAATAAAAAAAAAAAAAAGGCTGGAGAATGACGACGACGACGACGACGAGCGTCGCGACGTCGTTGCACACACTGTCAGTGGATAGGATTTAATCTGTGTCCCGTTTCACGCTCAGCCAAGTAGAACCTTTTTGCATCACTTTGCGGCATGACTCGCTTTTGCCTGGTCGTTGCATAGATTAACGCGAAATTATAAATAAAAAAAATGTGTATCTCATAGCTAACAAAACGTGTGATATAAATTTTTTTATTATTTTTATTTTTATCAATATGTTTTATCATTATTCAATTTAATAATAAACATATTTTAAAATAAATCAGCATACTGTAAGCAGAGAAAAAAAATTTAATTTAATATTAAAATTTAATATGAAGCAAGTTATAATATTAAGAGCAAAAATTAATTTCAATTTTCAAAGTAAAATGTTTTAATATGTTTCTCATTTATAATTTTATATTTAAATATATTTGTGTTTATCTACGAGGCAAAAGCAAGAAATATAATACAAGAAAATAAGATGAAAATTTTCCACTATTTTACTTATTAATTCAAATATTTTATCAAATTTATTAAAAATAAATTAAATTTCATGTGTTCATAACACTTTGCATAGTTAAATTGTTACAAAATAATTGAATCCAAATAATTTAAAGACTTAAATTAATTAAATCTTATGAGGCATAAATTATGTGGTTGAATTGCACTATTTGTATATATACCGTGTATATATTGACATTGTGTCACTTTAATGCTTGGCCAATGTTAATCCAACATTTGTATGTGTATATGTGTCAGATTAAATTGTATGAAATTGAAATTTACAGAGGATGATTTGATGCATGGTGGTGGTGGTCCAGGTATGGGTGGTATGGTTGGACAAAACTCAATATTTGGATGTTCAGCTGCTGGACACAGTGGTGTTAATCAACTTGGTGGTGTTTATGTTAATGGAAGACCATTGCCTGATTCAACAAGACAAAAAATTGTTGAACTTGCACACAGTGGTGCTAGACCATGTGACATATCAAGAATATTACAAGTCAGCAATGGTTGTGTTTCAAAAATACTTGGAAGGTATGTATTTTGTTTTAATCGAGCTTAAAGCTTTTCTAACATCTCTCTAACATTTCTTGATAAAAAATTTATCTAAAAAAATAATTTATCAAGAAAATCATTGGCAGATAAATGAAATTATTTTAATTTAATTATAAATTGCGATTGAATATATACGTAATCCAGTTCGCATGTACATTGACAATAATATATTTGCCAATAGAAATAAATTCATTTTACCCTTAGGACATTTAAACGCTATTCATCTTTAACTAGAATATATATATTCAGCTGTGGTGTATATAAATTGCAAGGGGAATACAATGAATTCACATTGTGACTCGTTTGTACATTGCACATATATAATTTGTGGTCATTAGGATTCACACATGTACAAGATTACTATTACGAATTTATTCAATACACCAAATCTTGTTGAATCAAATATGCTTTCAACTATTTTCATGTCAATAATTACATCAACTATAATTTATAATTTATAATTAATTATTTATTTTCAGATATTATGAAACTGGCTCAATAAAACCCAGAGCAATTGGTGGTAGTAAGCCACGTGTTGCAACAACACCAGTTGTTAATAAAATTGCTGATTATAAACGTGAATGTCCATCAATATTTGCATGGGAAATACGAGACAGATTGTTGCAAGAAGGCGTTTGCAATAACGACAATATACCAAGTGTAAGTTTTATTTTTTTTACATTATTTAAACATCAAAACTATCATCATAAACTTCTTCAAGTTTAAAATACCTTTTACTTCAAATAAGCCTTAAGATAAATAAGTAAAAAAAAAATGTTTATTTATTTCTTTAGAAGTATAAATGTAACGACATTTAGATAAATACAATTTTATTTTGTAACAAAAAAAAGGGGCCAAAAGCTTAAGAGGCAGTTCTTGTACATGTGTATTTATAAAGCAAAAAAAAAAAAAAGAAAGAAGTCGAAGATCGACACACTTACTCGTCGGATCCTGGCACTCGACCCTAATCAAAGTCTCGTCAATACGATCATGATGAGGGGGTGGACAGGGGGCCATAGATAAAGGGTCGATTAGGGTTGGGGTAATCGCTCCATTACTTGATCCTGACTGTGTCCACCCTACACCAGTCAATAAAATAGTTTCACTGTTTCCCTTTTATATATAAAAAAAAAAAATACATATATATCTTTCTAAACATCCTGGTATTCTATATGCCAATTGCAAAATAATCTTCATCATCAACATCATCATCCCCATCATCACAATAAACGGAAAATGACCATTACAAGATCTCGTATTTCCAATTGAACATCTTGGACACGCGTTACTATCATTATCTACCGGATAAAACAAAAAAATAAAACAGCAAAATGAAAATAAAAAAATAATTTTCTTGATTCTTAAAAACTCGTAATGATCAAAAGATATATGTATAATTTTATTAGCTTAAAATTTTGGTGCTTCATAGTTGGTAAAAGTTTTACCACACGTTAGTTTAGAAGAGGAAAGAAAAAAAAAAAAATTTCAGCAGCATTGAAATAATTCTATGATGAATGGAATCAGTTAGGCGTGTGTGTTCAGCAATTATTCGTGATCGGTAAGGCGTGTAATAGCCTGCATGACTACTCATAGCCATAGGTACTGATTTGTGTGGCTGTTTTGTATGGCCAACTACTGGCTTCGATTAACAGATGAGAATATAGCCACCCGCCTTCAAGAACTCATCCGCACGAGCCAGAAATAATAAAAAAAAAAAAAATTCAAATTCATCCTTTGAATTATTTCGCGACCCTACAAATCAATTACCAACTGGCTGATTTTGACTGATGTGAATTACCTTATTTTTTTAAGGGGAACATAGATTGGAAAAATAAATTAAAAAAAAAAATATAAAGAGATGCGAAATTGATGCAAAACTGGATGACAATTCGTTATAACTTTGTAGAATATTGTTAAGAGTTTTTGACGGTTATTACGAGTGGTTTGTTTCTATGTCTCGTATTATATTTTATATGTAGATGTTGAATAAATCAGTGTTAGTGACTCGAGACTGTGAGAGACAAGTACTTTTTATCTTAACCAGTTTGTATATTTATACTATGTACAACAGAGAATTGAAGCAAGCCACAAGGCAAAGTGGTTTTATGTAATAATTGGATAGCTCTAGTGTCCTTTCATTTTAGTCCGAATTCTGTTTTTCACCGACCCTTTTCTTCATCATCAATTTTAACCGTTATATTCATATAATATATATAACCATAGAGTTTCTTTGGACCAGTTGATCCACTCAATGTTCCTCATTGTCATATTTTACAATCAAAATACAAAAAATATATTTTTAGAATAATAAAATTTTGTTGATTAACATCTATCTCGAATATAAAACTCAATTCACTTCCTTTAAAAAAAAAAGGGAATGATGGGATATTATGATAAAAAAAAAAAAATGCTTTATTGACAATTGTCTTATCAATTATTTTTGTGTTGATCAAAATGCAGGTGTCCTCGATCAACAGGGTACTGAGAAATTTAGCATCACAGAAGGAACAACAAGCAGCAGCAGTACAAGCACATCAAGGTGCTGAAAGTGTTTATGATAAATTACGAATGTTTAATGGACAAGCTACTGGTTGGCCACCAGCATGGTACTCAGCAACACCATCACATCATCCACTTGCAACTGGTATACCAACAACAGCAGCACCAGGATCAGGACAATCATTGATACCAACTGGTCAACTTCATACTCGTGATGATTCATTATTGAAACGTTCTGGTAAATTTTTTAAAATTATTTCTACATTTAAAATTATTACTTTTGATTTTTTTTTTTATCCTAATCCGAATTTTGAGGGCGCAATACTTGAGTATTATCCTTGGGATTTTTTTTTCTTTTTTAAATCGCTCTTCTGTTGATAGACAAGTTCAAAAAGGCATCATCTGTATAAAAAGTCTTTTATTCTTTTCTTTTTTATTGTGACACATTTTTAAAATGAAAATTCTTGAAAGTTTTTTTCTTTTCTTCTTCAAGTTTTTGAGTTAGAACAAAGTTATATCATCCAGTGTGGATGGTTCAAAATAAATATATTTTCATTTTATTTTTTTATTCTCAGCCCTCGCACGTTATTTAATAGGATCAATTCATTCAAGCGTTTTGGATTGCGGCACAGATTGTCCCGCAGATGACGATTCCAGATGTGGCTAGAGAATTTTTCCTCAGTACCACATTAAATGTTCAATAGTCAGATTAACCTATGTACCCATGAAATCGACTCTGTTCAGAGGCTTCCAACACTCAATGTCTCCCCCAATCTTTTTTTTTTTTTTTTCACCACTGTCCATCATTCATAGAGCTTGCTCTGATTTTTTTTTGTCTTGATACCTTTTGATCTACCTGGGCAAGTGATAGGGTGGGTGTAAAAATCAGCATTAATTTTTGGATCATTATTTCTTGAATTGTGTTTAATCCTTGAGAGTTGTATGTTTATTTTTGGGGAAAACAAAACTTGATAAATTAGCATTGTTTCTGTTGTTGACATGATGTATATAAATTAATACAAGGGGTGGGTTGCTGAGTGTGTATAGGTGAAGCTAGTAAACTCAGTCAAATGGAATGAAGTGCAATCGGACGAACTGCAATCGAGACGTTCCATGATCCAAGTAGTTTTACTGCTAGTTATACGTGATGGTGGATATAGCTGTGGTGACTTCTTCTCTGTGTCAACTGTCTTGCTTTTACAACCCTCTTTTCTCGAAACTCACAAAGCTCCCTGAATTAGAAGCTTTTTCTCTGTTTATTTTTATCATTCTCTTTTTCTTTGGATCTTTGTTTGTATATGTTTTGTATGGGTATTCGTGTCGGCTGTCAACTGGACTATTTTCCTGAAGAGACTTTCGAAACACTTCAAATGCAAGGATAAAACTATAGATGACGAGTAGAAACCCTCAATGTCCGGTTTGTTGAAGGAGCAAGTGAGAAAACAACCAGCTGACGCTTAAATTCGCGGGGTTTGATTCATGGAAGCGAATATAATCGCATGACGCTCAGGACTGGTTGACAGCCGACTGTCTACTACAAATTGAACCTATTTATTTCCTACAGCTTTTATGAATTTTACTCTAACAATACATGAATAGCTTTCGGAAAGATACTTGTTGTACAGTTTTAATACTAAGTTTTAAACAAAAACAAACAAAAAAGTTTTTCTTTCGTAATTGTTAAATATGCTGTTTGCCTTTTCTTCGTTTTACGATAAATAATGTCCATCTCTTCGGTAGTATAGGGGTGAGTATCCCCGCCTGTCACGCGGGAGACCCGGGTTCAAGTCCCGGCCGGAGAGTTTATTTTTGGCTAAGATAAGGCCCATTATATGACCAAAAGTTTATAGACTAACAAAAATATAACGTTTTTTTTATATCAAAATTAATAATTGGACGGAAGAAATTGGCAAAAAGTAAACTCTCCGGCCGGGACTTGAACCCGGGTCTCCCGCGTGACAGGCGGG
>JAPYYR010001015.1:0-19260 GCA_030523065.1 Aphidius colemani | reverse complement strand
TTTTTTTTTACATGGCTTTGTTTGACCTATTTTTTTTTTCTAATAAAAAAAAAAGCTCATACTTTATGAGCTTTTTAACAATAGAAGCACTCTGATAGAAAATAAGAGGATTTTTTTCTTCTTTTCTTTCTTTTCTCGTGCATTGTTTAATTTTTGTATTAAAAAAAATTGGGGAAGCGCAAATAGATATGTTATTTGGCGCTTTCTACGGAAAAGGGAAACTCTTTATATTGATGATTATTGATGTCTGTCTCACGAGACACTTTCTCGCGGATATATCTACACAATCACGTGTTTGAGAAACGATGAAAAGGACAAAAATTAAATTATACCCACTGGCTATTTCTGATGGTTACGCATGGTTTATATAAAAATCAGATAAATAAAACATGATTTATTGACAATTTTATAAATCATTAAATTCCAACACACACATAAACACGTGACATAAAAAAAAAATTGATAACTTTATGGGTTTGACAAGTAGTCAGTACTGTAGAGCCTAATTTTGTTTTTGAAAATTAAATTTATAAATCATTACCTGCTCAATGAATTATTAAATAAACATCTAGGCCGTAGAGCCGTTTTGTAAAGCAATCCTCTCACAGAGTGCATCACAAATAAGACTGATATATATTTTTACTTGGTTTATTATTTATTCAATGTATTGTTTAATGGCAAGATTAAAAAACAAACATTTATGATAAACCAAAGACCCCTTGATAACCTTACATGCACTTGCAACAACAACCAGCTTGCAATAGTATATAAATTGCAAAAAAAAAACTTTTTAAAGTTAAATAATTAATCGAATAAACATAGAATATGTACTCGTATATGTAATTTTTTGCTTGAATTCTTGAAAATATAATTTATAAATAAAATAAATTCTCACTTATAACTGACGACTGTTAAAAAATTTATGACTATCGTCAATTGAAATTATAAGATTTGTGTAATCTAATTTTTTTAAAGTGATAAAAAAATATCTGTCGTGTTAAAAAAGATAAATAGAAAAAAAAAATTGCTAAATATTTAAAGGAAATAATTTATTTGTTATGATAATTTTTGATACAATAAAAATGATGATTTAATTGATGTGTAACTATTATTGTGCTCACCATGTGGAAAGATCCTCCATAGAATGGAAACCACTGCTACCAGATGGTGACAATGACATAATTAATAAGTAACAATTGCGATGGCACTTATAAACAATTGATTTAGAACAACAATATGACTTTGGTATTTTATTTGACCACGAAATGTTATGATGAGACAATTATCTTGCAATACGTATTACGTGGATACTAAATTCTTGAATGTTCATGATATTACTTGTACACTCGACAACTGACATTGGCTCAGTGTAAGTTTTTTTATATATATACATATGAAAAAGTATGCCGACAGGCGTGTCCACCACCCAAACAGAGATAGAAATAATATTATATTTAATTTCTAAAGAGAGGGTAACTAATTTGAAATACAAAAAATAGAAATCAATTCGTCATAAGCTGTTATGACCTACGATAAATGAGTTTTATAATAAAAATGTTTATATTATTTTTTAATTATTAAAGACTGCGGTGTTGCTCTATTTTAAAAATAAAACAAATTAATACAGTAACATTAGATATAAATAATAATTACTATAGTGTATAGGGTCTTTTGATTTCTAAGAAATCAAATATTTTCTATACGTGAAATTTGAAACTTTTTTATCAGTCAAGCTTGGACAAAGACAATACATACATTACCAATAATTTTATAAATTAAACAACAACAAAATAAACAATTAACAATAAACAACACTAAAAGCATGCATGGTGCGCCATCTATATTTAAAATTTTTGTAAATAAACAAAACAGATAATTATTTTTACCTGCGAGGCTCAGCCTGTTCAACAGTTAACTCCGATCGGCTTTGAAAGATAAAATAAATACGATATTATTATTTATTTATTTACAATTTTTATTTTAATAATTTTATCAACTTATTTTTAGTCTTATCTTGGTAAAAAATTATTTGCCAATTTTTCAAGGTTTTTGGCCAGAAAATTAAAAGAATAATTTTAAGACTTTTTTGAGGTAGTTACAAAAAAGTCCAGAAGAATATCTGTATAATTTTTTTGTTAGAAATAATTTAGAGTAAATAATATAAATATAAAGAATTTTTTGAAAAATTAACAAAAAAAATGTGCGATGGCCGAGAATCGAACTCGGATCAACTGCTTGGAAGGCAACTATGCTAACCATTACACCACCATCGCACTTGTCGAATACCACAAATAAAATTAACATTCATATTTTGTTTCAATAATAGTGGCTTTTTTGGTCAATTTTTACTATAAAATTATGTAATAACCTTGACCCTTGCTTCAAATTTATTCAAATGAATATATTTCTGTTGTAAAAAAAAAAAAATTCACATGAATTTATATGATCCTATATTTGAAATTGAATAACAACATTTTGGAGTATTTTTTTATATTTCTATTACTGTTGAATAACTCAAACACATAATGCAAAAATAAATGAATAAAATATAAACGTAAATAAGAAGAGTGAAATTTAAACAAACAAACCTGAATAACTGTTGTTTATCTTGCATTTTAGTGACAACAGATTTTTTTGAATCATTTATTCCAAGGTCGACCATTGCTCTGGCAAGATTAAGATTTTTTTCATCCATTATGACAGTGGATTTTATAAATAATATATAATCAAAAACTAATACACTTTAATAATTATTAATATTCACTTTAACCTCAAGTTTTTGATTATTTTTCTTTCAACATATGCTTTGTATTCATTTCACAAAATTTTCAATTTATTTCCACAATTTTCAAGCAAATAAATAAATGAAAATAATTTACAATTACAATTGTTGTTAATTATCAATTTAATGAACAAAAAATAATCAACTCAAGTCACAGCATTATTTTGAACATTGAACAACGAAAAATATAAACAATTAAGGCTATTGTCTATAATCCACGCCACTCAATACAACACTAACGAAGTAATGCTATTTTTTTTTAAATAAATGACAATACTTAGACCTTGTTTGGGTCTAAAAACTATATAAATTGATAAAATTGAGTAAATTTTTTACCAAGTAACACATGACTAATATCCGCTTGTAGTGAATCAGCTGATTTGTGTGAGAGATATTTTTTTTTCCTTCTCAGCACAATTTATCTCTCGATTAAAACGAGGTCACATTTATCGAACTCGAAGCACATCGAAAGTTATCGAGTCGCATGCGCTTTGATGTTTTCGGTGGGAAAATATCGATTATTATTAAAATATGCAAGTCGTAAAAATTAATTTTATAGTTTTTTTTTTTAAATTTACATTTATTGTTTTGTTAATACATGATTAAACACAAATTTGAGATTATAAATTACAAGTATATACAGATCCTGCTTGGCCATTTTTTTTAAATATTTTTCAGTCAATAATTTGTCAGTTATTATTTAATTAATAATAATAGGTATTTTTTTTAAATTTTTTTTTGAGTATCAGTCACTAAAAAAACATCTAAAAATTATAATTAAAATATATACTAACGAGAAAAATTTATAAAAATCAAAAAAAAAAAACAATTTAGGTTTAAAAAAACATTGAAATTGTAAGTAAAACTAAATTAATTTTATATACAACTAATATTAATGTTAATTAAATTTTAAATAATGATAAAATAGCTGTTTCAGGTTTTAAAAAAAAACAAAAATATTGTTTTTTAAATTTGGGTATGTCAGATAATTATTTAGAAAATTATTTATATAAATTAATAACTAAAAACCAGCACCATTTTTATATGAGTGATTAAGTCAACGGCCTATTGGCACAAAAAATCTTGCCACTATATTTAATTATAATTATATTTATTTTCTAATGCCTATTTTTCTTTCTACCATTACTACACTTAACGTAACTTATTTCTTTTCCTTTTTTCATACGCGTATAACGAGAACAGGTTCTTTGTAATACGAAGAGAACCGGGATACGTTGATCTGCAAAAGGAAAAAAAAATCATACATTAAAAATAGTACACTGCAATTATTCAAAAAAAATTCTGCTAATTTTATTTCACACCACGTGCTTGTTGTTAAAAAATTTCAACAAAAAAAAAAAGCCATATAAATTTAAGCAGCATCTAAAACAGCATGCTTAAAAATGTTATATCAAACGGATATTATTAAATACAAAAAAAAATGAAAGATAAATGCAAAGATTTATGACAAAATTAAATTTTAAATTTCAAAAGATGAAATTTTTTTAATGTCAAAGTTATCGATCATAATAAAAAATAAATTTCAAACTTTTTCATTATTTTATATGAGTTTCCAAACTATTTTCAAAGCTATCAAATAAATTTGCAGTCATAAATTTCAACTTTTTACCTCAAAATTCGTATAAAAAAAATAATTATAAATTAAAAAATAATAAAAGCATCCAGTTAGTACTGTTAGCGCACACACTCACATGCCTTCTCATCTGGATTATTGATAATAGTTGAATTGCATGAATCATTTTCAATGAATGATCTTGGTTTTAATAATATTCCTTGTTGATTTTTAACTTCAATAACAAGACCATATTGCAATATAGTCATTGGAAACCTTGATTCAATGTTATTTTGTGTATCTGTTTTTGTTATGTTTAGAACTAGATGACTTCCTTGTGATGATAGAGATGTTTGTACTGAATCAAGCAACACTTTTTCCGCTATAAAAATAAAACATTTGCTTTACATTTTAAATTACAAAAAGTTTATAATTTTATTTAATTGATAATTCACCTTGATTTTTCGTAAGTGGCTTTGTGTATGAATACACAGATATTGTTATATTATTTTTCTGCAAATTATTTAAATTTTGAGTTAAATTTGGCTGTGGTAAAACATAAATTCTCAATAATGTTTCAGCAATTGGATTTCTTGATTTTAATGTCATTCGAAATAGTATATTCATGTAATTTGAATTTAACCAAACTTCACGATCTGCACCATCTGGTACTTGACCTTGAAAAAATTAATAAATATTACAAAATTATAAATAATTAATGTGAAATTTTAACTTACATATTGGAAAAAGCATTGGAAGTGGTTGTCGTAAAATTTGTGAATTTTTTGGACCATTTGAATTGTCACGTCCTGATAATGTGAGCAAACGTTGTTTAATACGATCAAGTGTTTTCATTTGTTCACTAAAAATAAAAAGGAAAAATAAAATTAAAATATGTTTGGCTTGGAAAAAATTTAACACACAAGCAATATTATTTTGAAAAAAATACACAACAACAAAATGTTTTTTATAGCCCGATTAATAATTGAGTAATATTATTTCATTGTGTGAATGAATGGTCGTTGACCCATCAGACACTCCACATGGCATGATTATAGATATTCATAATAATCATCTAGACACAGACTAGACATGTCATAATAAAAAGAGAGCAAGGAAATAAAAAAAATCAACCGGATTTCCTTGAAATTTGTGTCTGGTATTTTTCAATCTTCATTCATCAACACCTGAAAATTATTTATTTATATTTCTTTCCATAATTTATACATCACACAACCAGTTTAATGCTAAATTTAATATTAAAATAAATGAAAAATTTATTGCTTATATCACGTGACTTGTCTGGTCGATGTCTGAAAAGAAAAAAATAAAAAAAACAATTGGGTGAACCCATTCATTGTGTCAAACTTACAGTGACAACTAAATGAAAAAATAGATTTTTTTTTTTTTTTTTTTCAAATAAAAAGACTAATACAAAATAGAATAAAAAAATAACGAAAACAATTACTTTAGCAAGTAGTGAGTGACCTAAATATTACTACCTAGAACAATTTATATTAACTTTGTTGAATACTCGCTTCAATTTTATAATAAAAATTGTATTTTAAATTAATTTAACAAAAATATTAAATAAATAAAAAATTTATTCCATGAAAAATAATAAGAAAAATTAAATTTAGCTGTGAGAAATGTTTTACTATTTTTATTTTTGCCAACTACTTTACCTCATCATCATCATCATCTAGCCTCTCAACCTATTATCTCAAAGAATAATAATTATTTTTTATGCACTTGTAATGAAAAAATAAAAAACTTCTTTTTAGCCTGGAATATTTATTTTTTGTTCATACTGATTATGAGTAATGGCAAGTGCAAGGAAATTATTTAGACAAGGTCATACATGATATTTAAGTGCATAACATTATTGCATAATAAGAATAAATAAGATAAGTAGATGTAACTGCAATTCGACTGTACAAACACCTGCTTATTATACTGATGCACCAACAGCATGTTTTATTTTTTTTTATTTAACTTTTATGTTTTCACTGGTTGGTAGTATCAAAAGAAAATTGCTGAAAGGTAGTGTTGCTGATTGAGGTAAAAGCTAGCTAAACTAACTACGCATGAATGCATTTGCGTGTCTAGACTTGATAAAATAATATATAAAATGAAAAAAAAATATAATAAAAACAACAACTGGCGTCATGAAAAAAATTTAAAACAACCAACAGTTGATGCTTGGAAAATTAAAAACAAATACTTGCAACAATTATCGAAAAACAAAACAGTTAATTTACATTAAATTTTTTATTCGAAAAAGAATTTATGCTCGTTCGTTTTTTAAAACTACGTTGTAAATATCTGGGATATTTTTACGATTTGAGTTCAACGTTTTAGTGTATGACTGTGATGAAAAATAAAACAAATTTAATAATAATAATGCCATTTTTTTTTGTATTTGCATATACATTTTTAGTTTAAATTGAATTATGAAATCATCAAAATGTTGATGTATATAATTGAATAAAAAATAGACAAATAAATAAAACTATTTATTTTTTTAAAATTAAAATTTTAGAATTTAAAATTTTTGTATAAAAGTTGAAATTATATTTTTGGCAGCGATTTCTCAGAAGCAAAAATAACAACTGGCATAAAAATGCTCATTTAAATTTCAACATGATGCAAAGTTATAAAAAAACCAAATTTAAAAAGCACAAAATTATAGAAAAACTATAAAAACACACACAAAATTTTATTTGTTTTTTTTTATTTTCATTAAATCTTACCTGTCGATGCTTGCATGATTTGTTCTAAAGAAGAATTGAATAAAAATAAAGAATAAAAATAGATTGTGAGTGAAAATAAGATTTGATTTATATATATTTTTTTTTAAATAAATAAATAATACAACTTACAATCTTCGAATGGCCATAGTTGCTTCTTGATCTCTTGATAAACCATAACCAGAAGTTCCAATTTCTTTTGACTGATATCCATCAGTATAGTCATCAGTTATTTTACTTGCTGATGAATTGATACCACCAACATCAGCATCATCTTCATTGTTAGCTTCATAATTTAATGCTTCTGGTATGACTCTGTAAACATCATCTCCAACCCATTCTAATCCTGCATAAATACCAGTTTTATTTTTACTATTATTATTAATTTTTGACTCAGTTGTACTTATTCCTGAGCTTGTTGTTTCATCGTAAACTGGTAAATTATTTTTAGATAATTTTTGACTTGTGTTAATGATATAGCTGGCAATCAATGTTGATCTATCAACTGGTGACTCTGTCACATCAACAGCATCATTTGAATTGTTTATTTTTTGTTGAATCAATGTCTGGTTTAATATTGAAGCTGTTGGTGATGAATAATCATCAATATTGCTTGTATAACTTGATTCAATATTTTCATTATCAGCTACTGTGCTTGATGATTGATTTTCTTCTTTGTAAGTCAATTGTTTATCTGTTGAATTTAATTTTTCATTGACAGATTCAATTGAATCAGTATTATTCAATAAACCAACTGTTGAATTATCAGATGCAATTTTTAATTCATCAATTAAACTATCATTATTTGATGAATCATTTAAAAATATTTTAAATATATGAATTGCTTTTGACTGTGAATTTGTCGAATTGTCATTATCATCATCATCGTTATTTTCTTTTGATTCATTTTGTAAAATTTCATAATCTTCAATTGTTTTATGAGAATTTTTATTTCTCAATTTTTTAGATTTAGATTTTTTTTTTTTTCTCAATTTTTTAGAGCATCCGGTTTTACGAAAATCATATATTTGTTCATCAGTGTAATTAAAATATTCACCGTGTAATAGTTGACGATCAAATGATGTTAATGGACCACAAATTATTTTAATCAACACAGTTCTTAGCATATCAGTTGTATTGTCATTTTCAATTGATGCTGTATCATTGTTATCAGTTATTTGTTTATCCTGTTGTTGACAACAAATTAATGTCATAAAGCAAAACATCAACAATGATAAAATTATATGTCTGGAGTTCATTTTCATTCGATTCAATGTCACACTTTTTTTATTTGTTTGTTTTCTTTTTCACCCTTTTTATTTTTTCAATTGGAATTTCTTTCAATCACGCACTTATTAATCTTCAATACAAATTAATATAATTTTTCTTTTCCATCAGCAAATATCACCATAAAGATAAAGCAAAAAAGAAAAACATTTAGAGTTTTTATTTATTTTTCTCATTCAAATGAAAATATTAAAATCACAAATTTTCTTTTCTTTTTAAATTTTAAATTTAATTTTTTAGATAATGTTTTTTAATTTTTATTTTTAGATTATCTATTTGGCAAATTATTTTGATATTTTAGAATTTTTTCATGATGATTTTACGTTTGTATGTTGACGATGCGAGATGTAAGACTCAACTGAGTTAGCCGGTGCGCCTCAGCACGAAAGCATATAATTCCGTCTACTCGGTGATTCCGTGAGATACAGATAATATGAGAGTGTAACCCACAATGTCTAATGAAGCATGCATATATCTCAACATCTATGTATATTTGCATACATAAAGCAAAAAAGAATCAGTTAAATTTTATATAAATAAAATGATAAATTTAATTAAACAAGTTTTTCATTTATTTTTTCATCTATTCAATTACTTACAAATTTTAATTAATCAATAGCCAAACAATTGGTCCTTTTTTCCCCTGAAATTGATCCTTTTTTTTCCAACTGATTCTATCTATTTTCATTGAGTCAATCTTTTTGTTTTTCTCCCGATTTGCTTTTCTAATTTAAAATAGTTTTTTGATTGTTTAAATTCTATTGTCCTTTTTGCTGCAAGTGTTTTTTAAAAATGCTTTTATCTGAGAAAAGTATTGATGACTTGTCACCCAGTTACAACTTTATATTGTTTGAGTATATTGAATCTGGCTTGGTTGTTATATAGGTACTCAAATCCCTCCTCTTTTATGATTTAAATATTATTATTATTTATTGGCTTCTATATGATATTGAAAAACAACGAAATAAGATTATAATCTTTTTGAATAACAATATATTTGAATAAAAATAAAAAAAAAAATAAAACTATGCTGAATGACAATTGTGGTACGAAATGAATTTATTGAATCAAGTAAAATAATAAAGAAAGTCAAAAACATGTGAATATTTTTTATTATTGTCTCTTCCGTGTGTTAATTTTTCAAATAATTATTTTAAATATTTTAAATCAATTTTTTTCATTACATTTATAATTTATTTAAATAATTTGAATAATAAAATTCACTTGTAACATTACATACTGTTTGACATGTATTTCAATTGACAAAAAAAAAATTGTATTTATTTAAATACAGTCAAGACACGTGTTGGTAAAAATTAAATTTATAAAAATTATATTGTATGATGATGATGATGATGTCATGTCTGATAAGGACAATTTATTAGACATTTTAAGAGAGAAAAAAATGTATACATGCTTATTGCAGTTAAATAAAATGATGATTTTTATAAAGTACGGTATAAAAGAATAAAAGTAATATAAATAATAAAAAAAAATAAATAAAAGAAACTCCCGGACAGTTCAGACAATCTGGCGTCTAGACGTACCAAAATAATGACGTGGCAAATGCACACACAAATGCAAAACTAACGTATTTATTAACTATATTTTTTATTTATGCAATAATATTAACACAGGAAATTATGATTAATAATTTTTATAAAAATGAAAAATAAATTAATATTTCATTGTTGAATAACAACTGAATTGAAAAATTTAATAAAAAAAAAATTAGAATATAAAAATAAAGATAACAGGATAATTTGAGTGGGTAATTTGTCTTCAGGATATTTTAAGCATGTTACCTTATTTTTTTATTTACATATTATCATTATTTTTATGTCAATCAAAAAAAATAAATAAAAGTGCAGACAATTTCCAGACAGACAATAAAAAGTTCAAGGATTCGGTCAAAAATTTCAGGACATTGTTTACAACTTCTTATACTTGACTTAGTTTTTTATAATTTTAATTTTATCATGGAAATATTTTTCTTTTATACATATAAATTTATTTAAAGAAAAAAAAAAATCAACAAGATAAAATTGCCACGTGTCAATAATCTTGAGATTGAATAAATCAGGGTGATGATGGGAAAAAAATTTATCAGGTAGAAAATAAAAGTGATATTGGAATTTTATATTATTTAAATGTTGAATTAATTTTATTTTGAGTAAATTGATGTTTTATTTTTTTTGATATTAATCTTTGTAAGGAGCTGCCAAATCGAAAGTGATGTAAATTAAATTTTCACCTCTACATGTTTAAATTTGCTAGAAATATTTAACTTTTATTAAAAAATAAAAAAAACCGATTTAATAAAAAAGATCGTGTTTTTATTATTAAAAGGGAAATCAATAAATGTAATATATTTTGTATATGTAAAAAATAAATAACCCTGAAATCAATAGTTTCTATTTAATTTTCCGTTATTTCAGTTTGTTTATAAATTTATTTTTTATTTTTTTCCATGGATGATCGAATTTTTTATACAAAATAAAAATATACATCTAAAATTCTAATGTTATTTCTATTGTTATTTGAGTGTTCTCATCATTCGTATTGCGTAAAAATTGTACATCCAAAAGATTTTATCAGGACAGAATTATGTTTGATAGTTTTTGTCAAAAAAAAAACAACAAAAATTTGGTATTTGAATTTCATTGAACAGGTCAAACAATCTCAACGACCAATAGAACAAAAAACAAGTCAATTTTTCAAGATAAATATCAGGAAATAAAAAAAATATCTCACAACGTTGAAATATTGCATAATAAATCAAGTAGTTTTTTTTAAAAGTAAAACATTTTTTTGAATAAAGCTGCATCATGGAATTCTTTAAAAATATTTTTTTATTTTTTTTTACCATGTAAGAAATAAAATACGCTATTCATAGAAATTAAAAATGAATCAAGCATTCACCTAAGTAAACCTTAAGATCAGCAGAATTTTAATATTGTAAGTTACTCTCATTTCCGTTTGCAATTGAAATCCCGTTATTTAATATTTAAAAATGGTAAAAACTACGTTTTACTTTGTTTATTTTTTTTAATTAATTGAATGAATTTATTATAAATTAAATTTATGAATTAAACAACAATATTTATTGTTAATCAATCATAAAAAGTCTTGTTTTTCATTGTGTTTTTTTTTTTTCCTTGATTATTATCAAGATCAACAAGCAGATTAAACGAAAGTCTTATCATTTATCATTCAATAAATTCAACTCGCGTGTATTTATTAACACACTCATCATTGTTCTGTTTAAAATTTTTATTTCTTTATCTAAAGTCTGCTGATTTTGAAGCATTTGGAGTATCGATTATGGAAAAATGTTTGCAAGTGTATTACTTTTGTTTTTTATTCAAGATTAATGGCATACTCAAAGTGCACGTCACAATTTCGAATTTACCTTATTAGTGGGGATGTCATGTAAAATATCAGACAGTTATTCATGCACTTTGCATCAACAACGAGCTGCTCATTTTGGATTAAATTAAATTTCTAAAATTTGAAAATTGATTGCAGTTAACTGCAAAAAAGTTGTTCGTTTAGCTACTAAGTTTATATTACAATCTTGAGGTAATAAATTCTGATAAGTTATTAATTTTATCAGATTAAAAATTAATAAAAAAAAGGAGTTTATTCAACTTAAAAGTGTAAAAAAAATAATAAAAATACAACGAAAAGATAATTGATATTAACAAACAATTTATAGAAAAAAAAAAGGCAGAAAATTGAATTTAAAAAGTCGAAAACACTTGTTTTGTTGTATTATTTATATTTTTTTTTTTTTTTTGTTTATATTAATTGATATTTTGCTGAGTTTATAAAAGAGAAATGTGATTAAATAAAATTGATTTATATATTTTTGTGCTAGTTTGAAATGAAGTAATACAATGTCAATGGTCATTGATAATAATCAGCATGAGATTGCGGCAAACATAAATAAAAAAAAATTAGTATAATCTTTAATTTAATATTTTAGTCTCGTGTATATTTTTAAAATGATTCCATAAAATAATAATCACATAATATATGTTTTATCATTGACAAACGTGGAATTAAGTTTGAGCATTTAGTCTCTCGAAAGTCATCACTAAGTAGCTCCGATAAATAAATTCTTAATAAATATTTAATCAACAATGGCTGCTCTTGCAAGTCCAGTTTTTAGTGCTGTGAGTTGTTAATATTTTTAATTAACATTTTAATATAAAGTAACTATGTCCATCTTTTTTTTTAAATAAATAGGTAGAACGAAAACTAAGCAAGCATAGTCTTCGAATTTCTCTGGATCTCAGTCCTGTAAGTAAAACATTTAAAAACAAAAAACAGTTTGATTAATTTGTGATATTTTTACATAAATAAATTACTTATCATCTATTTATTTTTTGCTGGAAATATTGTAAGCAGAATGTTTAATTTTTTTTTATCAAGGTTAATGATAGCATAGAAATGCCTCAAATGAATGAAGCCAATTCTGTAAATTCCGACATAATGGTAAATAAATTAAAATCAAAATTCTAATATTTATTTAAATTTTGTCTGTTTATTTGTCGTCATACGCAAAAAACTGTCCTAGCAAACATAAAAAAAAGTCATTTTTTTATTTTTTATTACTTCAGAAAAATGATGACCGTTCAACTGAATCAACTTATCAATTAACTGACGATGCAAAATCAGACAAATCATGGTTTTCTAAAAATCGAAAAATAACAAATAATTTAATAGCCTTCTTTTTGCATTTAATTGTTTTAATTTATTTTACATTTGCAACAAAACACTGGATAAACAATAGTTGAGTATATTATGTTTTTTAATAAAAAATTTAAATAAACACCAGCTAATTAAATCAAAAAGTAATTTGAATATTAATTTATTATTTATTGTCTAGATAAGGATGGTAGTTTAGACTGGTGTAATGGATATGGAATGCTGCTGGCCCTTGTGGGAATTGTTTACACTTGCATTGTTTATTATAAAATATTTAAAAAATATTTTGTCTCAACTATAATCAAAACATTTCAGCCACTTTTTAATTCCATAGAATCACTGCGAGAAAAAAGGTTTTACAATAATTACTAATTAATGTAAAATCAGTTTTAAAATATATTTTTTTTTCAGGTGTATGTTTGTTGTAGTAAAAACAGCATTTTATTTGTCATTGTTGACAGGACTAGTTGTATTTTTATACTATGATACAATTGAATCCAGAGAAAGGCTTAGAAGTGGTCTTGGTTTTTTATCAATTTTAATTTTCGGCTTTGTTTTTTCGAAACATCCTACCAAGGTATTTTAGAAAAGAGTATTGAAATTTTTCTATTTTTTATTTGCCTTTAACATATGTAGATTTTTTTTTTGATAGTAATTAATTGAAATAAAGTTTTCTCATCAATTGTCGACCTTGACTGTAGATAGTTCTATCAATATTGATCGATTAAGAAAATAAAAATTCATTCCAGATTAATTGGAGGCCAGTTATTTGGGGTTTGATACTTCAAATTGGATTTGGTTTATTAACAATCAGATGGACTGTTGGCAGATCAATATTCGAATGTGTTGCTGATAAAGTGACAATTTTTTTAAACTATGCCAAAGATGGCTCACTGTTTGTATTTTCGGAAGAGCTTGTTATGATTAAAAGTGTATTTGCATTTTCTGTAAGTTGATTAACTTTTTATTTTATTTGCATATTTTGTTATCAACTTCTTAACTTTCAGGTTCTTCCAGTAGTATTTTTTTTTAGTTTTATGATTCAAGTATTGTATTATTGGGGTGTAATGCAATGGGTCATTTTAAAACTTGGATGGGCTTTGTCTTCTGTAATGGGGACAACTGTTTGTGAATCAATTAATTCAGCTGCAAACACATTTCTTGGAATGGTAAAAGCTTTCCTCCTTTACAGTAAATATTTTCTATATCTTTTCATTTATAAATAAGTATTTATTATTTTATATTTATAGACCGAATCACCACTACTTATTAAACCATATATATCAAAATTAACAGCATCAGAACTTCATGCAATAATGAGCTCTGGTTTTGCAACAGTTTCTGGTAAATAAATTTTTCCAATGGAAAGCAAATGTTTTAGCTTTCCTACTGCCAACATAATCTTCAATCGGCTCGTCATTTTTACATAAACATATTAATATTATTTTACAGGCACTGTACTAGCAGCATATATTAATTTTGGTGCTCAACCATCACACCTGATAACAGCATCAGTTATGTCAGCGCCAGCTGCTCTTTGTTTTTCAAAATTATTTTATCCAGAAACAGAGAAGAGTGAAACAACATTTAGGAATATTCCGCTTCAAAAATCGTAAGATAAATAATTCGTTTTCAATAGTTACGTTTATGTAAACATTAGGTTGTCCTTATATCTTTCTGTTAGTTATTCATTTATTCAAATCACTTAATTAAATTATGTGATCAACAATAATTTTTCTTGTTTTCTTATGACAAAGAGACGATTCATCTGTCATGGATGCAGCTACCAAAGGTGCTTTAGCAGGTATACCTCTCGTTCTTGGTATTATTGCAAACATTATTGCATTCGTTTCTCTAATATCATTTCTAAATGGAATTCTTGGTTGGCTCGGTGGACTAGTTGGCTCCCCAGATCTAACCTTAGAGGTAAATTTATCCTTCAAATATAAAGAAACTGCATTTCATTGGAATAATTTTTAATCGATGTATTCGAATAATCCACAGTTGATTCTGTCAAAAGTTTTTTTACCTTTGAGCTGGATCATTGGAGTACCATGGGAGCATTGTGAAGATGTTGCTACTTTGATTGGTCTTAAAACAGTTGTTAATGAATTTGTCGCTTATCAAAGACTTGGCGAATTAAAAAAGTTAGGTAAATTAACACCACGAGTTGAGGGAATTGCAACATTTGCAATATGTGGTTTTGCTAATCCTGGATCTGTTGGTATTATGATGGGAGCACTCATTTCAATGGCACCAGAAAGTAGACAAACAATTGCGAGTGTTGTTGTACGTGCTTTTATTTCTGGCTCTGCTGTTTGTTTTATGACTGCTTCAATTGCAGGTAATATCATATTTTTCATTCCAATTTAAATAACGAAGATTTTTTTTTATTATTAAAATTAAAAATATATCTTTAGGAATGCTAATGGATGAAGATTACTTTACACATGGCTCAACAAATAACATAGTATTCAATGTATCAACAACGAAATAAATTAATAAATTTAAATAAATTTTTAAGGAATAATCATGAAAACCATGACGTCATTATTTTTTTTTTTTCATTTCTTGCCGGGGCCATTAAATAGCCCTTTAAATGCTTTACAAACGTGGGCCACACTTTTTTGGATATCCTAATTATTAAACGTTTTTTATAAGGTTTTTTCATTTTTAGTTCGGTGAAAAAGTACGGCTGACTTGTATTTAAATATAATATTTAATCAATTAATCAATCAATATTAAAATAATTACAATATTATGTAGCCCATATTTATACAATTTTTTAAATGTCAATTTCTGTTAAATTAATAATTTTTTAACAATGACATTGACCATGTTGGGTTAACTCAAATAATAAAAATAAATAAAAAAATTAAATTTAAATATTTCATAATGCACAGCTGTATTGATTCATAATATTTAAAAAATGAGGATTTTTTTCGCTTATAAAGCTGTCAAAAATGATATCATAGTTATCAGTCAATTCGTTTTTAAACATTCAATTAATAATCGTTTTCCTGATCGATTCTTCTCATTGATTATTGTGAGGTAGTTTTATTTTATTATTTTTATAATATTAAATTAACACGATAATCATTACTTCTCTTAGATAAAAAAATTAAATACATTAATCAAGAAGACAAGCAAAAAAAAAAATATATCAACAATGAAAATTCAATTACTTTTGTTATTTAATATTTTATTTATAAACGTGAGCCAATTATTAGCCGGAAAATATTATTGTGGTGGTGGAATTTTCAATAGAAATGATGGGAAAAAATTGTGCTGGAAACATTGTAGTGGATTTCGTATTGTGGCATATGACTGGTGTTATACCTCAAATAAACCGAATGCAACTTTGGGAGATGAACCAACAGAATGCGAAAGTAATCCAGAAGTATGTAATCACGAATGGCCTTGTGTTTCAACGTGCTATGCAGTTCCTTAAACTGACATTGGTTCATCAAATAATATAAACTTTAGAAGAGACAAAAATCTTATTGTAAAACAAAAAATAAATTAATTGTAAAATTCATTGAATATATATTTTAAATATAAAAAATAATATATACATATCGATGACTAATTAATTGACTATCTAATGTTCCCAATTATATAACTAAAGAAATTAAAAAAAAATAAATAGTCAAGGACTATCGTCATAATTTGAAATAGTCATTTGATAATTGTTTATGTGTCACTTGTATTATTTCTACAATGATTAATTCGACTTGAAAATACTTTTATTTTTAGGAAATTATTCACCATAATGACCTTGAAGAATTTATCTTGACAGGTAATGTGTTAAAACCAACAAAAAAAAAACAAAAACCAACTTGACAATTTATAAATTTAATTAATATTCTGTGTCACTTTAATAATAATATAACTTTTTTATTATTTTTTACTATAGCTAATTTTTGTTTTGATTCATTAGTAATTATTTGACAAGTTGAATTAATAATACAAAAATATTCTTATATATTATTGTAATTTATACTTAAATGTTTATTTCCTGCAGTGTTTTTTTTTTATTTTTTGAAGCTTGTATACACGAAAAACTAATAAAGAAAATTAAAAAAACAAGTTTTAATATATTAAAAACAACAAAAATTACGTTAAAAGTTAATAAAAATGGCTAAATATATTTTACTTTTTTCTTATCATTTTTTTAAAAGTAAATAGCTGAATTTGAGTTAAATTCTTAACCCTGTTGTGTCATTAAATACTTAGTTTGGAGTGTAAATTTGTGTACTTTTTAAACAAATAAAAATTAATATTGAGCAAAATAAAATTTAAAAAAGAAAACAAAAAACAAATTATATAAATTTGCTACTAATATCAAATAATAAAATTTTCAATATGAAAAAAAATAAAATAATTAATTTGTTTATGGTAATTCATGAAGTCGATGGAGTTCGTAAATGGTACGCATCCGGTTAAATACGTCGGCAGTCACCTCCAACATTTTTGGTAACATATCTACATTACGCTGTACATGTTCTCCAGACACCTGTAAATTAATTTCATTCTTGTTTAAACAATTTGACAATATGCTAATTAATTAACCAGTATAAAATGACCTTTTTAAATAATACTTCTCTTGTTGGCATTGTGTACATTGCAACAACAGCTGCTTTACGAATAACCCAGGAATGATGTTTAGCCAAAGTTTTGCTGTAAGCATTTTGACAACAACTTGATGTTTTATCAGTAGCAGAAAGTTCACCAAGTTGTCTTAAAAATTCCCTGATAAAATCTGTTAAAAAAAGCATTAAATTTTATTTTATATAAAGATTAAATTCAATCCAATATTCTTGTTTGACTGATAAAAGATATTAATTTATTTTTAAAATTACATAAGACAATATCGGTGTAGATAGAAATTAATTACCAAGACCACGATGAAGACGTAAGAGTGTTCTAGCACCAGTTGTTTGTTCTGATTTCTCCAACAAATTATTTTCTCTCTCAAACTCAATGAGTGATTTAACTGTATGATATTTTTCCTCTTTTTCTAATAATCCACTTAGAATGTCAATTTTAAGTTTCAAATCAGATGACACAAAGGTAAACACACTACCCATTAATTGAAAAAATCTAAATGAAAAAGAATTTTAATTAAATAAGTAGAACCTGAGTGAAGAGAAGAAAATAAATAATGAAATTACGTTGAGCTTGTACAATAATAAAATAGAACATGTGAGTCATTTGCATAATAATAAAACAATAAGCAATAAAATAACAAAGGATTGACAATAACAATGACAATATTGTAGTCGAAATTTTGTAAAATAAAAACTTGTTTAAATAAAATATAATCTACTAACTTGTATAATTCATTGTAAGCCTCGAGATATGCTGCAACGTTGACATCATCTTCTTCAATTAATGCACGATCAAAGTGATCATGAACAATTCGTAAATCAAAATATGTCAAATCTGATCCCTCCGCCATTTTTAAATGCACTATTCAACAACAAACAAAGTATTTTTACTCCGAAATGTTACAATTGCGTTTCTAAAGCAACGAGTCAACTTGTCCTGAGTTTGCGCACACTAACACACTTTACTTTGTAAAATCTTCTATCGGAGCTCCGGGTGAACGCCATCTGTTGAATCAGAAAGCGTCATCTATTACCGAATATACAAAATAACTTGTAAAATATGAAATGGCTAAACATTGGGGTCAACACTGTTATTTATTTGTCTCCTTTGGATAAAAGAGCATTCAAAGGGCTATTTAATGGCTGGGACAAAAATTTTGCACGTGTGTCGATTTTTTTGATTCGTAGGCCTTTACTTTTTTAACATTTCAATGTTATTTCTCCTTTTTAATATGTAAACACGACGAATAACATAAGTAAAAATGAATAAACCATGATATAGTTAACTTATTGTGTATTATTACATAATTTAATGATTCCTAGTGATCTTTCAGAGTTCGCCGAAATAGATAATATTTCATGCATACATATTCGTTGTTATTTAGATAAGATACTTCCTTTTCATTTCTGTTTGCTTGATAGATTTTTCAAATAAAAATTAATTTTGAAATTTACCTCCTCGATATTTATATTTGCCTGATACTTGAAAAAAAAATTTCACTCTTTTCGAAATTTACCTCTTCGATTTTATAATTTCCCAATTTT
>JAPYYR010001014.1:0-19260 GCA_030523065.1 Aphidius colemani | reverse complement strand
AATATTCTTGTCAATAATTAATATCATGTAAACCTGGAAAGAGAGTTATATATTTGTAGAGAAAGTAGGAAATACTTTATCCAGTTTATATAGAAAAATGTACATCATCCAGATTACAAATCCGGAATAATCAATGATTGCCTGTTTTTCAGGTTTTTATTTTTCTTTTCTTTTCTTTTTTTAGATGAATGATTATTTTATTGATGCTGCTGGATATGTTATTTTGTTATCGTTGCATTGATAACGTGTTACCTTCTGTTGCCAACCATGAGATTGTTGTGGCCAAACTGATTGTTGTGGCCAAGCAGATTGTTGTGGCCAAGCTGATTGCTGTGGCCAAGCAGATTGTTGTGGCCAAACAGATGGCTGCCAACCAGATTGTTGCCAAGGATCTGATTTAACGACAACTGGTTTTTGCCATGCTGATTGTTGTTGCCAAGCTTGCTGTGCCCATGGATCCTTCATAAATTATCAATCATTTGATATATATGATTAATAAAATAATAAATTTAAAAACAAAACACTAATTCAACCCAAGGAATTATTCACTTGTTATACGATGAAGACACATAAATTAAATTGATATTTTTGATCAATTAATATGCTGTTAGGCATCATGCCAATTATGGATCAAGTCGAGTTGTTTTTTCCTTTTATCATTAGGCTGTTTTATCATCTCGACTCTCCTTTTATTTTTGTTTAGATTTTCAGGATGAGACATCATGCCACAATTTTTCCACAATCAAGTTTAATTTTTATTAACAATCAGCTGGGAAATTATTCACTTGTAATAATGTTATAACACTTAAATGCAACGAGGTGAAAATTCATGCCAAATGAACATTTTCACTCAATCATTCATTCATTATTGTTGTTGTTATTATTTTTAATTTTCATTTGTATTTATTATTGAGCATCGTGCAATATAAATATGTTATTTAATATGAAATATAAAATTAGAAAATGAAATTTTAAAAAAGTGAAAATATCAAGTGTTATTATGATGATCATTTTTTTTTTTATGTTTCCAAGAAAACAATGAATGAGGAAGGTAATTTAAATTGATTTAACATAAGGCATTTAATTTTATACGGAAATATTAAAACTTGTGTGTAGCCATAACAGTTATTATGTGAAAAATTTCAATGAGAGTTAATGATAAATCTTGTGATGACCATTTTTGTAATCAATTAATTTTCTTTTATGGTGTTCAATGAATTTAAATGTTTTTTTTTTCATATAACATTAAAATAGTTTTGTTAAAGACACACAAGATGGATTAATTAATTAATTTTTTTATTTAAATATATTTACCTCGTATGGGTAAGCAGCAACGACGGCCAAGACGGCGAAAAGGGCAATCTGTAAAGAAATATTGAAAAGTGTATAATATAAAATGATTAATTTATAAAAATATTAAAAAATATTCATATAATTTGATGTAGAGAAAATTAATAAAATTGAAATTTATAATTTTGAAAAATATAAATAATTAATATTAATAACTTACGAAGATTTTCATGATGATTGGAGTAAGTTAGATTTTCCTGTGTTGAACACTGGTGTGACTACGATTTCTAGGGGCAACGACGTTAGCTTTTATAGTAATTTTGTGCCCCCCAAAGTGCAACTAAAGACTTGGTGTAATCGGGCGGGGATCACGTTTGTACACTTGGACGACTTTAACACCTTCACCACAAACAAGAGGGAAGGTATCAAAGTTGTTCCCCTTTCACCACTTAATAATCGACCCTTGTTTATTTGCTTATTAATTTTTATTATGTATATTTTAATGTACACCCTGGTACAGTTAGCATATTATCAAGTCTCGTTTTATAATTCAACCAAGTCTTTTAAATTATTTTCATACTCAAAAATGAATAATACAATAAACGTTTTAAATCATTTTAAAACATCATCACATGTATTTTAATTTTAAAGTCAGTTTGTGGATAAATTCATGAGAAGTTTTGATTTTTCTATTACATTTTTGGGGAATTAATTTAAAAATTTTCAAGTACTCATTATAAAAAAAAATCAAACGAAGGCCGATCCACAATTTACACCTTGGCATAAAATTCTGTGTCCAATTTTGTCTATTTTAGAATAAAAAATAAATATTCCGTTTTTGGAAAACCAGAATGAATCGATTACATCTAATTTATTACATATTTCATATAAATTATATATTCCAAAAGAGTTCTATGTCAGTTTAACCCATCAACGAAATTTTGTGTTAATTAAAATAATTATTGTCCTGAAAATCTTATCATTCTTATTGTGCTTATATTTTTTTAAAACAAAGAAAATATTTTCCCAATTCCCAGGACACTGTCAACATCATTGTTTGTATTTTTTCTTTTTCAAAAAACAAAAATACAATAGGGTTATTATTATTTTTTGATTCTTTGTTAAAGCATTATTTGAATTGTAGATTATTTAAATTGCTATTTTCATTCGAGATAAAATTACACGGCTGACTTTTTATTTATTTTTTTATTTTATTTGGATTATTAGCAATTAAGTCCAGTTTACCACTCCCCATTTATAAAATTACGTAATTCAGTAAGTATTATCCCCTCTCGAAATAAAGAACTTCAACTATTGGGTTTATACTTTTAGACAACTTGTTAAAAATAGATAAAGAAAAATAATAATTTATATCAAATGAAACATAAAAAAAAAATAGTATGTTCATAAAAATAATGTAATCATCAACTTTAATAACGAAAAAATATCAAACCTTTGTTTTCTTTTATAAATATCATAATGTTAATTTATACTTTTGTTGTTTGTATATGACGTGTTGCGAAAACCTTCCTCTTTCTGGAAAGTTTAACGATACCTATTATTTTGTAACGCGTCGGTTGTGGCACCTAGACAACGTAAAATCAAAAAAATGAATAAATGCTAAACAAAATATCAACAAGGAAAGAAAAAAGAAATAATAATCTACTTAGCAGCTAAGCTACTGAAAAAAAATTGATGGATCAGAGATATTTCCACTTAGACAATGTCTCCAACGTTTGCATAGAAAAAAAAATGTTAAATTGATTCAAAATTACTCCTAAATAGTATCAATGGATAAGAAAACATTGTTTCATTTCATTTTCAAATTGTAACGTTACAATTTAAAGAGAAAAAAAAAAGGCTCAGATTGTTAGATGAAAATAAAAATTAAATTAATGATGATAATGATAAAATAAAGGTATAAAATTGTATGACACTTGAACGAGTTAGGCTGGTAACCAAAGCGTGCGCTCTAGATTAAAATCCAAGGATAGTGATTGCGCTAATATACACGAAGAAGGCCCCGGGCAACGTGGATTCCCATATTTTGCTTTAAAAATTGCATCTAAATTGACTGCATAGAAAGTCAAATAATATATTAACTATTCTATTTCAATTATTCATTTTTTTTACACAAAAAAAAATCATAATAATTACTATTAGTTGATCATGTTTTTAATTTTTTTCAATCATATTTCAATTTTGTTAAAATAAATTTTTTAATTGTTTATTATTTCGCAAAGTTATTAATTTTTAATTCAAATGTATTTCTTAATTTTTGAGACCTTTGTGTGTGTGTGTGCTTAGATTGTTGCGTATTTAGAATTATATTTTTCTTTTCTTTTTGATTTTTATGAAAAAAATCAAATAAGCAAAAATACATAATGCGATTAAAAATATTGCTTAACATGGGAAATTATTACGCGAATAATAATGCTGTTGTTATGTAGCCTGATGAGACTCGCCACACTTGTACTTCATAAAAACATGCCTCCAGGTATTATCAATAATCTCATAATTAAAAATAATTAAACATTGAATAGAAAAAAAAAAAGAAATAATGAATAAAGCAAATAAAATATATGTGGGTTTGTTGAATAACATAAAAATGTATCTTGAAGAGTATACGATAAATAAAAATTGGAAGAATTGAAATTATTATAGACAACTGGAGCTTGTTAGTAAAAATAATTAAACATCACCTCGTCACAGTGTGCCAAAGCCTCCGGCAATGACTTTGAGATTATCTTGAATTGCATTACTTTGTGAATTCCAACTTCCAGTTAAATTGTATAATTGTCACCTTTTTTTTTTTTTTCGAGTATATAAAGCCTGTTGACAAGTATAATAACTTGACTATCCCATCAAGATTTATTATTTCTACCTGTTATAACAGTTTTTTATTATGCATTTGTTAATAATATTAATTTTGTTTCAATAAAAACTAAAACAATTCGACTACTTTACCTTAGATTATATTTTTTGTTCTATTCAATTATGTGTTGGGTATATTTTTGTGTTCAGTAAAAAATAAATTCATGTATTTTTTTTTTTTGTCTTAAATTGTTCTGTAATCACTGGATAATATTTTCATAAAATAAAAGCCCTCCAGGAAAATGACTTGACAATTACATCTATCTGTAAATGTAACATCGAAATAAATTTAAATTATAGTATTTAACAGATAATTTTTATTCATTTATTTATTTTTATTTATTCTTTTTTGTCATGCGAAAGTGGATATACTATTCAAATGTTTATACCTTTCAAACACCTGTATTATTTGCCGGAATAAAAAATATGCTGTAAGTTTTTCATGATGCATCATTAAATATCCACAATGCATTTAATTTATTAAATTATAATGTCGTATTAAAGTAATGTAATTAATTATATTCAAATATTATTTTCTGCAACAAAAGAAATAAATTATCGTTATTTAAATTATATATATTTAAATGACAATTAATTATTTGGCTAACGAATAATTATTTTTAGAAAGGTAAAACATGTATCTCAAAAAAAAAAAAATAGATTAAAAAATTGATAATAAATTTATGCTTTGCTAAATCAACTATTAAGTTCTACTTAGCAATCCTGATCAAGTTAATCCTGATATACCGGAAAAATAATTTTTTTCATTCTATATAATTTTTATTCTTTTTTGAATGATTTTTTGCCTTTTTATTTTTTAGTTTATTACATTTTTTTTAATTGACATGTCCTGCATAGATAAACATATTCACAAAGTTAATTTTTGTTTTTTTTTATTTCCCTTTCTCTAATATAAATTTATATATTATATTATTTTTTTATTATTATTTATTATAAATATCGAGCTTTCCATTTCTCGTTATATATTTTAAATTTTAAATTACTTTATTTTACCATGCACGAATAAATTCAACTTGCATAATTCAACATGATATTTCTCAGGTAAATTGTGGATATAATTAAGGTACATATCAATATACCACTAACGTAACATAAATTACTCCCACAAAAAAAAAAAAAAACTAAAATGTTCTCTACATAGTACAAACCTACCTCTAATGTAATTATAATTTTTATAAATAAATTCTTTTTACAACAAAAAAAACATGTAATCTTGCATTCCATGCAGCTTCAGACAAATAATAATTAATTGAAAATTTAAGAAAAAAAACGTACTATGGGCAACAACAGGTGAGATTGTGTTTCTGTAAAATGTAAATAAACAAAAAAGATAAAAGAAAGAGAAAAAAAAACAACAAAAAACTGAATTTCCATTTTAGTTTAAAAAATATATGTGAGATGTCATTACACAACAGTTCACCTAATTAAAAAACCAACGCAAGATGTCATTAACATAAGAATCCAAGCTTAGAAACATTTTCACAAGATGGTGAATAGTGAATTGTTTCAATGTCGCCAATTGAAGATTGCGCATATATTCGTAATTTACCATCAAAATCAAGCATTTGTTTTTTTAATTTTTTTTACGGTGTAATTAATTGATTGATCTGTTTCACTATCACATCATGATCATCTAGTGTCTACAAGTAATCTGAAATCATTAAAATCTACTTGTGTCGGTCAGAAAAACAACCAGTGAAAATATAAACAAACAATATTGTTAGTATATAACACAATACCTATATCATCATTATTATTATTATATTTTTATAATTATTTATGTTGAATATCCGCCATATTTGTGTACTTCAAGTGGCCTCGTGTGTATATTATGTTTATTTAACATAAAATTATTATTAAGATTATTTATTTTGCTCAAAGGGGAGAGTGTACGTTAAAAAGATCTGTACAAAACACGGGGGAGTGTGTACATTATTAACCTCGTGTTGTGACGTCATTAACAATAATATTCAATTTAATAATAATAGTATACATAACAAATACATATATCGTATTGTATTGTTGTTGTTGTTGTTTTTCATTAGCATCTTTGTCGCTCTAAGGTAAATTTGTTTGTAGTTTTTGTAGTGTAATATCAGGTTATCAGTGTGTCTTTTTTATTTCTTATTTCATCAAGGCATTGCCATCAAACACACACAATCTCTATCCCTTCTTGTAATATTATTATAGGTTTTTTTTATTTAATTTCTTGTCGTTGATCGTCGTCGTCATTGTCGTCGTCGTCTTCCGTCCTCAGCCCCACCAAAATGGACAGGGATGCGGATTGCGGATGAGTAAATTCAGTTTGAAAAACACAACAAGCCAATAGTGACGCCAAAACGTGATTCATTAAATAACAACAATATCAACAATAACATTTAAACAAATTACAAAAAAATTCTCCGTGAAAGTTATTTTAAAAAAATTAATTTGTCATTTTTTTTTTTTTTTTTTGTTTTTTTCATCTATAACAAGTGTTTATTTTTTTATCAACAAGTTTTTTGGTGACTGCGTCGTCATTGTTATTAAACCAGAACAATTATTTTTTAAATTGTTAGTAATTATTAATTTTTATTAAAAAAATCAATTATCAGTTAATTTTTTATGATTTATTTATTTATTTTTTTCAATTATATAAAATTATACAATCTAGAATAATCTGGTGATAATTTTTGTGTAATATATTAATCTGACAATTAATTAATTATTTTTATTTGTTTATGTAAATATAAATAAATAATTATTTGTCTTGTTGCCCTGCCCCTTGTCTATCTTTGTCGTGGCTCCGCGTGTCTGTGTTTTTCCGCAGTATCTCGCGGTCAACGGGCGTTACATTCGCTCGTTTATTTTTTTATTTATATTTTTTATTTCTTAACATTTTGTTGTTTATTTATTTTTTTATTTCATCTTATTTGACCTCTCTCTTCTTGTTTCTTCCCACTCTCCTGGTGGATATTGAACTCTTTCGCGTGACATACAATTTATTTATTTATCCATCAATTATTATTATTAATACTCGTTTGGGTAATGATTAATTTGTATTTATTTTTTGTATTACTTATTAAACATTGTGCTTGAATGATTAATCTAATTGCTTGTTGTTGTTTTTTTTTTTTTACATTAATAAACAGTGTGGGAGGATGGAAACCTTGCGTAAAGAGGTGATGATCAATCAATTTGTACTGGCTGCTGGTTGTGCCAGGGAACAGGCTAAAACATTGCTTCACAATGCACAATGGCAATTTGAAGTAAGTCAAATTTTTGATACCTATTTTTATCAATAAATATATATTATTTATAAAAAATCAACTTGTTAATCGTTAAGAGATATAAATATTTCTATTTTATCTTGTCATTCAACTGAACGCTTTTATTTTTAACTTTGTCTATATTTTGATTTGTTTGTTTTGTTGGTTTTTAGTTGGCAACAAGTTGATAATAAATAAAATATACTTGTATATAAATTTGAAGAAAAAAAAAAATTTGTTAAACGTGTAGTATAATAAATTCATAAAGACACTAATTAAATGGAAAATATACTTTTTAAAAATACTATGTTGCTATGTCACACGCTGTGAATAAGATAAAAAAATTAAAATTACATTTATGTACACCTTGCAATAATAATAACCATAATAATTATAATAAAATAATAATAAAAATTAGAAAAAGTATAGAAAGTCAATTGAGTATACTCGTGAGTACAAGACATTTTGTAAAATGAAAAAAAAATGATAAGCAAAGTTTATAAATGAATAAAATTAGATGAAATATTTATTATTATTTTTAACTGATAGTTATTTATGTAATAACTCTGACCAAATATTGTCATTGTGTTAATCAACTTCACTTGTTATTTTGTTTTGCAATAATTTAAAGATAACAGTCATTTTTTTTCATGTAATTCATTATTTTTTTTATCCTTGATTTGATGACTCTTGTTACGTTTGTGTCAATGGGCAAGTACTATGACATTTTCATTCATAAAAAAAAATCATTTTGCTTTTGTGGTCGATATAAAGGAGTAGTGAGTCAATTGAATAAAATTAAAATATATCCACACATTTATCATTTACATTAAACAATTTTAACATTTACTTTTTATCGAAAAGTTTTTTTAGATAAAAAAAAATATAATAATATTCGTAGATAGGGCTTAATAGTGTGGGAAATTTTTTCGATAAAAATATTTCATTTTATCTACATGTCATTTATATTTTTAAATTTTTTATCTTTTTTATTTTTTTCTACACTCACTTTGATGTAGTTTTGAGGCAAAAATATATCAACTTCTATTTATATATTTAAATTTGTTAAAAAATTATTTCTATTTATTTATAACATACACATTTGTGTGTGGCTTTTTTGAGTTATTATAGTGACAAAGTCCGAGGTCTGCCAAATGTTTTTAGTATATTTTATGTTATTATTTGCCTTATCAATTTGTTATTATATTAATATGAAAAATTATATTGATTTTCATTAGACAGTCGAGCCTCCAAGTGTGTTGAATAATCTTGGCATGATGATGAAAACTATACATAACAATAATAAGATGTACAAATGATCGATTTACATAAACTCTTGGGCAATCAGTTAGTAATCTAATCACCATTTAAATTGTTTATTTTTATATATTCATTTTCAGTCAATAGACAGGTTTTTCAAGTTGTTAAATACATAAATTTATTGAATTATTTTTAATTATTAATTTTACATAAATCAATAGTATTTCCCAACTTTTATCAAATTTATAAAAATATATTTTTCAATATTTATTGATGATATAATTTTATCTAAATAATCAAATATATACTTGGTAAATATTTTATTTTTATATATTCTCGAAAAGCGATCTGTAGATTGCTTTTAATGATTTTTCTGTCGATTCAGCTGTGATTGTTTAGTGTTACCAATATTATTTTTGCATATATATGTAAAATTTTATTTAGTTATTATCATTGTTAGCTTTCTTTTTTAAAAATAATTATTAAATACTGACTCTATTTTTTATCAACGTATATTTAAATATATTTCATTTCTATTTTCCCAACTTACAGATAACTTAAACTTGATTTTTCCCTACTCATTTATTAATATCTTCAAAAAAAATAGCATAGAATAACTTTTCAAATAAATTTTTGCCCTCATAAAATTTAAATAAATTATTTGACTTGATGGAATTTTTTTTTTTTTTTTTTTTTAGCATGTAATGGAGTGATAATATATATTTTTTTTTTATTCGTCACAATCACATCGATGATTCATTCTGTAAATTGGGCGATAGAAAGAGATCACACGAATACAACACGTGTATTTCAAATCAGCTTAAAAATAAATAAAAAAAAAAAAGTATATTTTTATACGATTAAAAAAAAATTTTTATATCTATTGTAGGCTGATAAAAAAAGTCAACTTTATGTTGAATGATTAAATTTATTTGTAAACTAGTCAAGTATTTTTTGTTTAAATTATCAATGCTACTTGTAGTAGAAAAATTTATTCCAAATATTTTAATCATCATGACTAAATTTCTCATCTATATATTTGAGAACAATGATTAAAGGTCAACATAATGTTGGGGGAAATATAAAAATTAAGTCAATACGAGCAAGCTCTTTGTTACTACCAAAATAAAATACATTTACAAAAACACATTTTGATATATAAAAAGCCGGAAGTATAAGCCTTAAATGACCTTGATACAATGCGCTGAAGCTGATGAAAAAATCATCAAAGTTATAAATTTAAACAAATATAAAAAATATGTACATAAAAAAATATATTACACACATGTTTTCATATTAGAAAACAAATAAAACTTCATATTTGTTCATTAAAAAAGACATTTTAAGTACAAAAATTTAATTTTTAATTTTTTTTTTTTCATAAATATATATATTTTGTAATTATTATTGTTATTAATTAGTGATAATGGCAAATATGATGGTCCCTATGAAAAATTAAATTAAACTATATATAAACTTCCGTTGTAAAAACGGAAATCATGTCTTGAAATAAAGTTTTTTATCGTCCGCAACCAAGCGTATGAATAAAATCCATTAATCTTGTAATAAAGAAAATAAATTTAATTATTATTTTTATGTTTTTTTTTTAATTTTAACCATGTGCCATTGGGTCTACAAATAATTATGTTTAATATTAGAATTGTTCTTTTAAAATACAATTTATTTGTATGTATATTTTTCTATTTTTTGGTTTATTAATTTTGTTAATTTTTATTTTTCAGGCTGCATTGAGTACATTTTTTCAAGAAGCAGCAATACCTTCTTGTCATCAAGGTGCACATTTTAATCAAGTGAGTTTTATTTTTTTAATTATAATACTGGTTTTTTATTTTCGAAACAATTAATATGATAATTTTTCCATAATTATATTTTATTTATTAGTTGATAATAATTATTTTTAATTGACAAAATCTAAATAAATGTCAACACTCAAAACTTGTTTGTTTCTTTTTTTTTTTTAAATAAAATTTTTATAATTATTAGACATTTGAAACATATAATTTATAACAATTTATAACAATTTATAAATTTAATTTAACAGAAAAAAATATATCATTACATAACGAAACTCGTAAGAATAAATAGAAATTAAAAAAGAAAAAAATTATTTGAAACAAGTTTTAATTATTTTGGGTTACATTTATTGTCAATGATGATTGTTATGAAAACATTTGTAGATATAAATAAATGTTAATTTAAAGTATAACAATTGAGAGTCACTGGTTAAAACAGACTTGAACTGCTAATAGGTAGGTTACTATTCTTGTCTTGTGACATTCCAACTAACATACGTGCCAAATTGCTGCTAATGTTGTCTATGTGTGACCAACCGGACAAGACAACTGTGTAAACTTATTTTAAATAGTTCTCATAAATTCATGGTGGCCTTTTACATATATATTTATAAATATTGTCTATCTTGTAATTAATGCACGCACTCAACACCTTATCTTAAAAATAACTTGCTTTTTTTTATTATTTATAAATTTAAGTTAAAAATTTAATAGTGCAACTACTACTGATTGTCGGTTTATCTGGCTTGAGGTCATATCACTTTGTGATATGAGACAACTAATATTTTTCAGCGAATAATCTCTGCATTAAGTTGCATAGTAATCTAGTTGATTGTAAACTTCCATGCTAGAATGATTTTTATATTTCAAATGAAAATTTTACATCTATTCATAATCTATTGTTAAAAGTATATTATTTTTTCATTTAATGTTACAGATAACACCTTGTAATACTCCAGCAACACCTCCAAATTTTCCAGACGCACTTTTAGCATTTTCAAAAATGTCTGCAGGTGATAAAACACCATTAGGTAAATTATTTGTTTGTTTTTTTTTTAGCTACATCTTATTTACATTATCCAAGGTATTTAAATAGCTGTATAAATATATAATTTATATTCATAGGTATGTCACCAAGCCAAAATGGACAAACAACAAATCCATCAACAATTCAACATCATAATGCAAGATGTAGCAGTATTTCAAGTGGCACCCAACAACAAACTCAAAATCAACAACAATTTGCATTTGGTGAACCACAGAGATAATGTTGTAGCGTTGGGATAAAATTACTGAGTTTAATTTAAAATAATAATAATAATAATCATATGCTTTTAACAACAAGAAAAAGCATAGAGAAGTCAAATAGGCTCAGAGTATTTTTTTTTCTTTTTTTTATTTCTACCTTTTTATCCTGAGCTTTTATTGAAATTATTAACCATGAAAAAATTATTTAAATGTTGTATATTTCATTGAGAAAAATTATATTAATATTATTAAAATTTTCCTCATCATTGGAAAAATAATTTAATTAATTTTTACGTGATAATTATTAGTGACTCTTTTTTAGATCCATTTGTCGTGAAAATTTTTCATAGTAAAATGGTTAATATTTTATCAATTAATGGATGGGAGAGATCCTGAGGCTAATTGTGAGCGAGAAATATAAATAAAAAAAATTATATTATTATAGTTTATAACATGAAAGAAAAAATACAAAAAAAAATAACATAAACCTCCTGGAAATTTAATGAGGTATTTTGTGCAGGTTTTATTTTTTAATTTCTTTCAAATATATTTTTTAACTTTCGTGATTATGTTCCTAAAAAAAAAAAAAAGAAAACAGCGCTTCAATATTTAAAAATATAAATAATAATAATTAACATTGTTTATAGGTTTATAAATATTATATATTTTTACAATCATTTTTTTGTCCCTTGTGTTAAAATCGTCGTTGCAAAAAAACCGTCAGTCAAATTTAAGTTTCAATTATGTATAATTAATTATTTAATAATGTTTAAAAAAAATTTCATATATTATTTTGATACTTTTTAAAAAATATTGATAACTATTTTAATTGTGAAATATTAATTTTGATTGATAATGAATAATTTTAATTATATTCGATTTGATAATTTATAAATAATTAAATTATGCTTATAAATCTGTATTAAATTCAAAGATAAAAAAAAACATTCAATTGATTTTCTATAATCTTATAATCAAATTAAGGTACAACAACAAAAAAACGTGGCAAAAAAATTCTACAAATCCAATTATATGTCTTACTTTTTAACATCAAAATAAATTAATTTAAAAAACAAAACGGTGAGCAATAACGACGTCCCTCTCAATAGACTGTGTCATCGGAGATGTTATAATTTTAAACAATAAACTAAAAAAAAAACAGAGATTACAAACTGCACCTAGCTATTTTACAAAAAGAAAAAAATAAATAAAAGCAGTTTTATTAAAATTTCATTTCCAAGTTTAATAATGATTTATTGTTGAAATAATTTTTATGCTCATGAATAATTGTAATAGAGCCTCTGATTCTGTCCAACCGTTATACTAGCTAGTTCATTATAGAGTTGATAAATAATTAAATATGTAAACCACGATTACAATATATAAAATAAGATACTGAATTAATTATTTTTAGTCATTCATAGTTGGAAAAGTTGTGGCAAATAATGCCTTCTTTTTTTTCTCTCAAGACAAATACTAGTGTTGTAGCTATAATAATCAGAGTGTGTAAATATATTCACGTCAAACACGACACAATATGCATATATATATATATAAATAAATAAATATGTGTGTATATAAATTTCGAAAAAAACAAACAAATCTACTCATGATGTTGTAATCGCTTGTTAGCATTACCCTGATTCTATAAAATCTATAATTATAGTCAAGTAATTAATGAAACATTACAATTATTGTTTATTTTATTATATAAGAAAAATATAGAGAAGAAAAAAACAAACAAAAAATTATATAACGACAAAACAATTATGTAAATAATTATGACAAAAAGATAAATGATTGAGAAGAAAAAAAAATGTTGAAAATAAATTATCAAGAACGGTGCTTTTTAGATACAGATGTTTTAATTTTATTTAAATATTAAATATAATTTTATTAAAATGATTTTTTAATATACATTTTTTATGTTAATAGATGATTTTTTTTTTTTAAATTAAAAAAAAAACATAATAAATTAATAATTAATTTTATTATAGTAAATATATTAAATTTTTCACAATAAAATAATAAAATTTTCACTGGTATTTGCATCAGTATATCAACGAATAAAGAATATAAAAAAATAAAAGAAAATTATTTATCTGGTGACACAACACCACGTCCCAGTCCTGTCCATCTATCTGGAACAGGTAAAAAATATCTATGCATCGCTGAAATAAATCTTGTCCTATATTCTTCAGGTGAAACAATTGTCGGTTGTTTACCTTGGCCACCAAGTATACCAGTTTTTTTAACCATTGTTTCAAGTTTTTTATCCCATGTAAATGTTCTTATGTAATCAATAATACCAAGTACAAGTTCACCACTTTTTGGCTCAAGTCCAACAAGCAATGAATAATCCATAACTGAATTATCAGCTAAAAATTCTGTATCTTTATCAATGGCTTTATTCAATACAGCTTTTGAATGTGGACGTATATACAATGGTGAATCACAGCTCATATTTAATAAATTTTCATCCATCAATACCAATTCACCCTCGTGATCAATATCCTCAGGATTAACAAGTCTATTTCTTATTGAACCTTTTAAATCAAATTTATCTTTTATTATTCTATTGTAAAATAAATTTTCCATAACAAGTACACTTGTTCTTAATGCTGAATTTGTTGTATTATTTTTGAATGATACTCTGTAAACACCAATTATTTTACCCAATAATGTTGGCTGTTTTGTTTTTTGACATTTTTCCATATATGAAAAATAATTTGATGCAAATTCTAAAAATATTTGTAACTCAGTACGTGACATTTCTTTTAATATAAAACGATCATCACGACTTTTACAAAATCCACTACCACTTTTACCACCTCTAGCTGCCCATGGTACACTTCTACAAAGACTTCTTATGAAACCATCTTCACCACATGTCAATACATTGTCTCTCAATGCTGAAAATTGAGCAGCAAAATAAATACGACAATAAAAATCAGTTGTTTCATCATCAAATTGTACTTCAATATAATTTTGTTGTTTAATATTTTTTTTATCATCATCATTACTATTATCTTGAGGTGTTTGATTACTTTGTGTTTGACCATCAGTCATTGTTGGATTTTTGTTATCATTTTCCATTGGACTTGGACTATTTCCTCTTTTATTAAATGTTAATTTCAATGTTTTTTTTAATTCACTAACTGAATCATTTGTGCTTTCTTTATTATTACAATTATCTTGATGATTTTTTCTTTTATTTAATGGACTAGAACAAGCAATATTATTGTTATCAATTAATTTATAATTTTTTTGTACAATATCTTGTAGTGCTTGACGATAACTGTGTGTTGCAAGAGCATAAGCAATTATTGATGATGGCTCAGATTCATAAACAACAATTGGAATATCTGTACTCAGTGATAATAAATGATGCTCAAGCAAACCAAGTGGATTTGTTATTGGCGTTACTGTTGTTGCTGATGATAATAATGATAATAATGTCTTTTTTTTTTTACGACGATCTGGTTGATCATCTGAATTAATTGACATGACATCAGAATATGAACGTTGATGATTGAATTTTGGTGAGCCTTGAATGACAATAATATCTGCTGGATTTGGTATATCTGATATTTCATTATCTGAACTTTCAAGTACATCATTATGTCCATCATTTTGTATAGCTGCTATTGATATTGCATCAATTCCATTATCAGTAGACACTGGACTTAAATCTTCCATTTGTGATTCAGATGCAGTATCTTCAGTAATATAACCATCTGGATCAATAACACTACTTGTTATTGAACGTTCAGTAAATTTTCTTGGTCTATCGTCTTTTTTTTTAGCAGTTGCAGCAATTTCTAATATTCTTGTATTCCAACTTGATACAGCATCTGATATAAGTCTTTTTAAATTAACTAAACCATCCTCAATTTTAATCATTGAATTTTGTATATGTAACTTATTGCTTTCCATCGTTGTTGTTGCTGCTGCTGTTGGTGATGTTAATTTAATATGAATTTCTTCAATTTTATTTTTAAATAACATTTGTTCTTTTACTATTTGTTGCTTAACTGATGATAAACTATCACCATCTAATTGTAATGTTTGTACTTGTTCTTTAATAATTGTAAATACTTCATCACCTTTTAATGCAATACTTTTAACTTCTTCAATAATATTAGCATGTTGTTTTTCATCATAATTAATATTAATCATTGGTGGTGGTAATGATATTTCTAATTGTTTAATTTTTGTATATTTAAATATTGCTAGCATATTTTTACGTGAAAAATATTGATAATAATTATGATGTAATGAATGTTGACAATTATCTGAGCTACGATTTGTATATATATTACCATGAAAACGTAATTCAAGATATTTTGCAAATGACAATGACCATGTGTCTGATGACATCGGTACAACTGGTGATATATTTTTGCATTCAATGCATTTTGACCACATGAGAATTTGATCAATGTATTCAGAACCAAATGGATTATTTGACATTTCTTTTAATGTTATTTGTACACAACCACCGTCATGAGTAAATCTTCTACCATGTTGTGATAATTGAGCATTACATGATGCCTCTGGGCATTTATAATCAGATGTTAAACAATAACGCTCAAGAAATCTACCCAATGCAATATCATTTCTTCCATATAAATCCATATTTATTATCCATGGATTAACACAAAATGACGCTGGTGCATTATTAATATTATGAGCAAAACTACAAAATAAAACAGATAATCTTTGATGATACATCGAATCTAAACAATCTAAAATTTTTGTTATTTCAGTTTGTTGATTTATTTCATTTTCTTCTAATAAAACATTATCTGTTGGTAATAAACGACCACCACATGCACGAAAGTTTGCTAATAAAGCTTGAACTTCTTTTGATTCAACATTTGACGTTAATTTTGCCATTGTAAATGGATGTCGTGGTTTTAAATTTATTAATTTTTTCATGGGTTTTTCAGCTTGTTGATCAATTGTAATACTATTTTTTGTACCCTCAATTTTTTTTTCTTCAAATTGAGCTGAATTATATATTTCTGATGGAAAAAAACGACGAAGTATACAATTTCTACCTGTTTCTGTTTCTAAATATGGAATTGTAAATTTTAAATACGGTGAAAAACTTAAAATTGTATCATTTAAAGAATTTTTAAATTTATTTGACAATGGTAAATCTGCAACACTCAGACTCTGATCTGTTGGACTTATTTGACGAAAAACATCAGTTTCATTTTCAATGAGATACTGATGAAGAGGATCACTGTGATCACTCACTGATTTTCCATGTACTCGTTTTTCTTCTGATGATGTTTTTTCTCTTAATTTTTGTTTTGTTTCTTGTTTTGATTCATTATTATTATTAATAGCTGAATCATCATTTGAGTCAACAGATGAGATTTCTTTATTATCTAATACTTTTGAATCATTCAAATGATCAATTGATGATTTTCTACGAGATTTAAATAGTTTTAATGTATCATATGAATCAGAATCATGATGTAAAATTTCATTTACTTTTTTAAATACTTCTGTATCATCAGGAAATTCATTTTTATTTTCTTCAACAATTAATTCTTTATTATTAATATTAACATCAACTTGTGTATCTATATTTGCTGCTGTAAATGTTTTTTGGTTTGTTTCATCGAGAAATGTATTTTCAGATTGACTAGGAGGTTTTGCAAATTCATCCATGAGAAATGATTTTTCTAATCTCCATGAATAAGCTGAGAATATAATTGTTGATGTTACTTTTTTGACTTTTTTAAGTTCAGCAACAGTACCGCCTCTCAATAATATTGTTGAGCCTAAATGTGCATTAGCACAATTTTCAAAATACATAAATGTCTTAATGCCATTTTTGTCATTTGGAAAATTTCTAAGATAAAATTTTTTACATGTGCCAAGTTTATATCTTGTTGCTAAATGTGCATCAATTGTATTGACAATTGTACCTCCAGTACATCTAGCAACTCTTTCAAGTACTGATAATTTAACATTTAATACAAGTGTCACACCACATTGTCTAAATCTATCTTGTGCAAGTCTTGATACAGATTTATGTACTAAAACAACATCTGGACCAAGTGCTGTTATTCGAGCAACAGTATGTCCTAAATATTCATTTTCTTGTAACATAACTGGTTCTAAACTTAATAGTTTACCTTCAACACGTTGATACATTAAACCACATTGTAAAAGTAGTATTTTTGGATGTGCAATCATTGCATCCATACCACGATGTGCAACATTTTTTGAACAAACAACACCAGAAATAATTTGACAATCATTTCTATTACCACCTGGTGATTTTTTAATTTGTACATATTCTCTTATATCCATCATATCATCGATATCATGATTTTGATGTGGTCTAACTTGATCAATTATTTGATGTGCCAATGGTAATATTATTTCTGACCAACTTTGTGATAAACCTTCATTATTTAACAACTGTTTTATCAATGATTCTTCATGTTGTTTATATGCTATTATTAAATTATTATATGCACTCATTTCACCAAGTGAATTTTCTAAATTATTAACTTTATGCCAACTATTTCTTTCTTTAACTTCAACTTGTAAACTGTCATTTAATAATTCATCAGAAACACTACCTTTTGAATGACATTCATGTGAATTTGTTGTATCTCTTTGTTGTTCAATTCCATTATCAAGTGGATGACTAAATGTTGTATCAAAATCTTCAGATGTTAATGGACGTTTTAATGTTACTGTTGATGATTGAACATTTAAACTTAGATAATAACTTGAACCGGATGATGGTAAACGATGATAATGTTTTGCATTTTCACTTTCTGAATCAGTTGTTGAATCATGCTGTGGTATATTTGTAACCCATGCTGGTTCTTGTGAATCACATATTGATTGTGTATCATCCAAATAATTTAGACATTGTATTTTAGTTAAATTAACTGGTTTAAATATTGCATTTGTATCACTAAATAAACTTTCTGATAAACAAGATTCAATAAAACCACCTTCAAATAATGCTTGTCCAATAGCTGTTGCTTGAACTCTCGTTGATGCTTTATTTTGTGATATCAACCAATTAACTAATTCACTACCAATAAAACAATTGTAATAATTTTTTAAACGTACACGATGAGTTTGAAGATTTATTGGATGACAAGAACGAAATAATTCTTCACAAATTAATCTTAATGATGCTGAATTTTGTAAAACCATTGAACGTTCTTCTGATGATAAATAACCACCTGATGAACGACGTATTGCATATTTTTCTTCCATATATCCAACACTTGGTTTTCTATATACTCTTGTTTCGTCTTTTGATATGTCATTTAAATTGATTGGTGCTGTAGGAAGAATTTCACTTCCATATTTACTTTCCAAGTCCTCTTGAAGAGCTTTTAAATCAGCTGATAGTACACTTCGCATGTCAGATGATTGAAGATAAGACAATACAACTTTGCAACAATATGTACAAACTCTGAGATCACCTAGATCATCAACAAACATAAAAAATACAA
>JAPYYR010001013.1:0-19615 GCA_030523065.1 Aphidius colemani | reverse complement strand
CAACCAAATCTTGATGATTTTATGGATACACTTGAGCCATTACAAGAATTTTTAAATTCAAAATTACCATCAGTGCCTGAAGAAGAAGATATATTTCGTACTGGTTCATTAAGTACAAACTATTCAGATTTATATTTAGTTGGAACAATGAACAATCAAGCTAATCATTTATCATCGGTAATAAATCAACAACAACAGCAACATCATCAGCAACGTCAAGATAATTCAAATGATTTACAAAATATACAATATAATACACCATCACCAAATATTATTTATAGAAATACAACAAATAATAATGATAATTATCTGGATAATCGTGATAAAATGACAAGAGGTGGAAGATCATTAACAACAACAACAACAACAACAACAACATCATAATTTTGCAAATAATATATCACATCAAATTGTTGCTTATCAATCACCTCAACAAATTTTGCAAAATCAACAAATTCAACAACAAAATCAGCTTTTACAATCAACAAATAATTACAATAATCTTGATATGCAACAAGTACAATTAGCTACATCTCAAAATATTATGCTATCATCATCACAAAATTCATCAAGACAAATTGAATCACAAACATTTTCATCATCAACACAGCCAAATACAACAAACCAACAGCAAATAATTGAATTAACAAATCCATTTAAAATTTTAACAACACAACAAAATTATAAATTACCTCAAAATCCATCATACACAGCTGGCCAATTTAAATATCATGGAAAAAATTCAGCAAATCAACAAACGTCAAATATTACAAACCAATCAACAGCACTAATTGCAGCAGCAACAACAACTTCAACATCATCATCATCATCAACAAATCAAAACAATATAATATTACATAATAATAAATCAGGATTAAATTCAACATCACCAACATTAAATCATCAACGTACAATAACAACAACTCCACCAACAGCAACAACAACACCACCAACAATAACAACAAATAATTTATTGCATACTAATCAAGATAAAGAAGAAATATTTGCCGTACCAAAATATCAAATGAAAGCAAGAAGTAGATCACGTTCAAGTTCAGCATTAAACCAAACACGTAATCATCCACCACCACTTGTATCAGCAATAAGTGATCCATCATTAAACATAAATAATAATGTTTTATTAGCACAATTATTAACGAATAATACATCTGGTTTATATACTGTAAGTAATGGTCCAGATAAATTAATGTTAACACAACAACAAAATACAAATATAACAGGTGGCGGATTAAAAAAAATACAGCCAATTTTACCATCAATAAATAAAACTATACAATTAACAAATCCAATTATCATACAGCAACAAGTTAATAATTCAACAAATCTTGCAAGAGTCAGTAGTAATAGCAGTAGCAGTAGGAGTAATAGTAGTAGTAGTAGTAATAATAGTAGCAGCAGTAATAGTACAAGTAACAATAACAACTCTAGTATTACTAATAATAGTGATAATGGTAATAATAACGCTAATAATAATTGTAATAGTATTAATAATAGTAATTGTAGTAGCGGAAGCAGTAGTAGTAGTAGCAGTAGTAGTAGCAGTAGGAGTAGTAGTAGCGGTAGTAATAAAAATAGTGTAAATAAAACAACTGATACAAGTGAAAAATCATCAATGACAATGAAAAAAAATTGTCAAGGACAAAATAATAATAAAAATGTATCAAATGATACAACAACAACAACAACAGGATCAACAAATGTACATAGTCCACAAGGTTTAAATGCAAGTCCATTAGATAGTCCAATGAATATTGATAGTCCATTATCACCAAACTCCCATTTATTTATTAAAAATGATAATAATGAACGTGGACAGTATAAAGAACAAAGACGTGTTGGTCATATACATGCTGAACAAAAACGTAGATATAATATTAAAAATGGTTTTGATATGTTGCATAATTTAATACCACAATTAAATCAAAATCCAAATGCAAAGTTGAGCAAAGCAGCAATGTTACAAAAAGGTGCTGATTATATTAGACAATTGAGAAATGAAAGAAATCAAATAAAAGAAGAAATGGATAATCTTAAACAACAAATTGATAATCTCAATTTATCGATAACAAATTGTCAATCATTATTGCCAGCAACTGGTGCACCAGTATTACGTCAACGTACAAATAAAATGAAGGAAATGTTTGATGATTATGTTAAAAAACGTACACGTGAAAATTGGAAATTTTGGATATTCAGTATATTACTTGAGCCATTGATGATATCATTTAATGCATCTGTTTCAACAGCAAGTGTTGAAGATCTTTGTAGAAGTACAATACTTTGGGTTGAACAACATTGTTCACTTGTTGATCTTAGACCAGGTAAATTATTTATTTACTCATACTCAACTTTCATTATCAAATTCAAATTAATATATTTTACTTTTTTATTTCAGCTGTTTTAAATTCTTTGAGATATCTTTGTACAGCTACTGAAATATTATCAGATCCAGGTAGATTACCTGAAGAGGCATTAGCTGCTGTTAATCAACCTGAAAAACGTTAACACTTCCTAAAATAATTACTAATCACATTATTATATATAAAACTTGCCTTCAATTTAAACCAGATAAACGAGAGTCTTTTTCTTCTTACTATTTGTTATGTTTATAAAAATATATATTAGATATTAAAAAATACCTTAAAATAATAATAATTTAAGAATAAATTTGTGAAATATTTTTCTTATTGGTACAAATATTAATAATAATTTTCAACTGTCAAACATGTGGATGATAAAAATGTCAATTAAAATAAAAAAAAAAACAACTTCTTGCCATTAATTCAAATATTAAAATTAAATTAAATAAATACATATTATTTTTGTACACTACATTCCACATTTGACATAATACAATAATAATAATAAAAAAAAAAAAACGTTAATCATAAAAATTAAATAAATTAAAGATTTGTATAAAAAAAAAAGAAAAGAATTGTTATGAAATAAATAAATAAAAAAAGTTTAATATTATTCAACTTGATTTATTCAATATTTATAATGATGTGATAATTATTACTGAAAAACTATCATTTTTTTTTTTGCTTAGTACAGAGATAATGATCCCACTGATATCTATTCAACGAATTACGTTAAAATTGAACGGCAAAATAGTTCTTGTGTATCTTCAAATGATGCATGAACAGTGTACTCCTTGTAGCATGGTTCAATTAATTTGTCTTCAGGTTCACCATGATAAACTGGTTCACCAAAATAAGTTCCAGCAACCCAACCTGGATAATCTTTCATCAATTCTTTTTCTTCATTAAAATTACGTCTAAGATTTTTCAAAAATCTGTAAATAAATAATTATTAATTAATATTTAAGTGAATATTTATTTGTTGATAAATAAATAAATTAATACTTACTCTCTGTCACGTTCAGCAATCAACAATGGTATCAGTACATGACGAGCACTTTCCATTTCAACTAGTGATCTTCGAAACTCACGAGTTGATAAATAAAATCCAAAACCACCAATAACAGCACTTGCTATTGTTAATGCACTTGCAATTGTAGCTGAAAACAAAACAACAAATTAATTAGATTCACGTAACAATTACTGACATTTTTTTAATCTTTTGTAAATTAATTTATTACGTGTTATAACTCGACGAAGATGAACACGAGATGTTTGAATTGGATCGTATCCTCCAGGAGGTGGCATATCCTGGGGGCCTGATTTGAATCGTGCACCAGCTGTTGCCATTTTTCAATGACCTTTTTTTATTATCAACAATGTATCAACAATAAGACAATAATACTACAAAATTACATTACAAAATCAACTTGTAACAAAAAATAAATAAAAATAATTTTCTAGATTTCACTAGAAAAACAAAACGACCCAAATGTCCCTATGATTTGATGTCAAGTTAGTATGATTGGTTAATTCTATTGATATCAAAAAGCATCAATTATGATTGGTCATTAATTTTTATAATAAACAAAATAAAACATTGTTTATGTTTTTTCTATTTTTATATGATTACTTCAGAATTTCAACATAGAGGTTGAATTACATTACAAAAAGCGTAAACACACCACTAAATTTGTGTATTTTTTTTTTCTTTTTTTAATATTTATATTGAAAAATATATGTAATATAAAATATTTATAATTTATTTTGGGTTAAAATGAGTGACTTTAAAAATACGTCATGTTATAAAAATAATATTTATGATAAAAATATTAATAAACAATTTAAATTAAATAATTTATTTAATAAAATACAAATAAATGAGTGGACATTTAGTTTGTCTCTTTTCTTGTTGTCATTGTCAATTGTTATTGTCAAGGTTTCTCTGCTTTATGGTAAATATAAATTTTTAAATTAAATAAAAAGATTATTTATCCTTGATAAAAATTAAATTAATTTGTTTTAAATAATTTAAATGATTTTTTTAGGTACTGGATTACCAAAAACAATATCAGCTATTAATTATGAAAAGTTGACAAATCTCTCAATGGCTGTATTTGATGATAATAATTTAATAAATAAAATAAATAAAACACATTTATATCATGATGTATTGTACAATAATGTTGTTGAATTAACTGATAACATTGGATGGTTGATAAAAGCTGGTCTAAGTGGTTTATCAGTTATGGGTTTTACATGGTTTATTGTTTACAAAGACAGTTGTATACCAGGTGTTGATCCACCATCACCATTCAGTCCATCAAAAAATAAAAATACGTAAGTCATTATGTTCATCATTTATACTTCCATATATATTTTCAATTTTAATAATAAATTTATTTCTATAATTTTATTTAAAGCTTCAATGACAATTCAAAAATACAAATGAATTATTTAGTTGGTGTCATCAATGGAGTACTAATTTTCATATATATGTGTCTTTAAAAACTGAAGAAGAAAAAAAATAAAATAACCAGTGAAGATGCCCAGTTTATACAAATATTTATAATTAATTTAAACATTCATTCATCACTACATTTAGGTATTTATCAATCATTAAATATAAACAATAACAAAATTTATTTTCTATAAAAACAGTATTCATCTTCCACCTTACAGTACATGAATTTATTCATCAAGTATTATTATTTCCTTTGCTTGTTTCAATTAAAATAACAGATATATAATTTATGTTGCTCAAAATAATCATTTATCATTTATCAAATATCATTAAGTTAATACTAAATTAATTTTCATATGTTATTGTATTCTTTCTACTTAAAAATATGTATTTTTCTAATTAATATTCATGTTATACATTTACTATGAAAATGTATAATTAAAAATTGAAGAAAAACAAAATGTCTGATAAATTCAGCTGGAAAAAAATGAATAAATAAGTGTAATATTTATTTGTTAATAAATAAATTTAATCATAAAGAATAATGATTTTTGTAAATATTTTTTAAAATGTAATATAAGTTTTTGGTTCAGCAAGGTGATTTGTATTCTTACCATTTTAATAGTTGCATTTGTGTCAATGGAAATTTTTGTGGCAATAAAACACTGGCCTTCAGCATGATTCAGCTATTATTGTTGTGATATTTTTTTACATGCTAATAAGAGTGTTTTATCAAATCAAAAGATACGAATTTTTAATTTAAAAAATTGAGTTGTTTATTGTAACAAAAATTGATCATGATGAGTCAGGTATCATTAAATTAACAAATTTTAAACTATTTTATTTGAATTGTAATTTATTTCATGAGAATTGTGGTATTATTTTTAATTTCCAAAATCAATTTTTTATATTTTTCAACAGCTGTCACGTGTTTCAGGCTCTTGATCATACGACGACATAATTTTTTCCATAACTTCCCATAATTTTTCACGTGTTAAATCTTTGCAAAGTACCTAAAATAATTTAATAATTTATTGATTATTTATCTATGGAAATAATAATTAATAGAATGAATAACAACAACGTACATTGAACCATGGAAATTCATCACACTCGTCCATCAATGGTACAACAACACCATAAATTTGTAGAGTCAAATTGATACAAGCAATTGCAATAATATTTGGTGGATAATCAAGTACTGCTGATGAATGATGAAAGTCTTGTAACAATGCCATGCTTGTTCTAGCCACTGGATATTTTGACCATTCATCATCACCAAACCATGCTTGTAATGATCTCAAATAATGTACCATATACTAAAACAATAAATTGATTGAATTAATTACACCACAACTAATGACTTTTTGATAAATTAAAAGTTAAAAATATAAATAACCCAGTTAAACCAAATACTTGATATCACTTGAGCCATTAACTTCAAGTTGTAGATTAATATTACAATTATAATTATGAATTTAATAAATATTAAATATAAATTTTACTCTGTGTGGATGATCAGGTGTAACTTCAAACTTCAATGTTCTCATTATTAATAGCTCAGCTTGTATTATTGCATCTCGTACACTCCAATATTGATCACCAAGTTCCATTGGTTGTGAACCACGATGAAGTGTATTTGATGATACATTCATTATATCACGTATTTTAATTAATTTATCATCATCTTTAATTTTACCAGCAAGATATAAACATGTTGATGCTATTAACTGTAATGAAAATTAATTTATTATGCATACAAAATTTAACAATAAATTATACTTACGTATAAATCATAATTTTGTGGATTTATTTCACGAATAAAACGATGATAAAGTGTTGCTGCTGTTGAAATTGTCAATGGATTTGCTTCCAATTTAATACCTTTATTTAAAAAAATATATATTAGTTGAATATAATGATAAACATTGAGTCAATAAATTTCTTACCACACTCAAAAATAAATCTTGCTACAGTAAAATCATCATTGAAATTTTTATAATCAATTGTGATACTTTTTTGTAATGTACTTCTCATTTCACGTTGCATTGCCATAACGTCAATAACATCCTTCATTTTAGAGCTGTAATAATTATAATTAATTAGTTTTATCAACTATTAAGCTGTTGGAAAGAAACTAAAAACATCAATAAATGTTATGACTTTTTTTTTGTTTATTTATAAAAATAATGATAAATATTTTGAGGTTATTATACCAAGATTACCTCAATATTTCAGTAGTATTATTAACTGGTTCTAGTATATTCATATTTTATATTAAAAACATTAAAATTAAGATATTTTTTAGTTATAATATTTTTTTTTTAACTACACACCTGAGTGCAATTTTTGTTGTCAATCAATAAATTGATTTTATTTAATTAATTAGTTGTTTGGTTTTCCCCTTTTTTTCAGTATTATTATTTATTTGTTTACAACTGTTGACAGAGAGAGAGAGGAGAGAAGGAGAGAATAATATTTTTTTTTTCTTGAGTATCATGCTCTTAGCGGTGAAAAAAATAACTATCAAATTTTAAATTTAACGGTTTAGGCCGCCATCTTATATTTTAGCATCATAAAGGAAAAAAAAAAAAAAAAAAAGAGTTACTCTCTCGCGAATAGTAAAAAGTGTTAACTTAAAAATTTCTGCTCCAGTTTAAACTATTATATCATAATAAATAATTAAAGTTGTAGTTATAAATTTATATTCAAAATGTAGTGCTTTTTGCGGTGAATAAATTGATTATATTGAAGTTTATATTTAATAGTCTTTTTCTCTTATTTAATTCATTGTTTTAAAAAAAGTTTTAATGACGCCATTTGTTAGTCATTTATTTTTTTTTTTTTATTTTTTATTAGTTATTTAGTGTTGTGTGTATATTGTGTTTGTTAAATAATTGTTAATAAACTTTTTAAAAGTGATAATTATAAAACATTCAGACATTTCATTCATTCTCTTGAGAAGGACCTGTTTCACCAGTTGGCTCATGTTGTTCTTCATCATTTGGTGAGTAAATAAATAACATTATTATCATTATTATTATTTTTATTATTCAATTATATATAAAACAATAGTTGGTACATTTATTTTATTGATAAGAAACTTTATATTCCTTTGAATATATATTTATTTTAATTACACACACAAAAAACAGTGATATTTTTACACTTGACTGTGTTCATGGATCCAATCATGATAATAATAAATTCGTGTGAATACATCTACAATAAAATTACCAATTAGTTATTATTTATTTACTAAAAAATATGTTATAAACTTACCTGGTCTACCTTTTGCACATGGATCACCGTATGATACGATTCCAATTTGAACATCATCAGTAACAAGTGGACCACCTGAATCACCCTGTAAATAATTTCATCGAGTAATGATAAATAATGACATGAATATTATTTATATCTAAAAGAATTAATTTACTATGCATGCACCCTGACCCATTTTGGTCAATGTACAGATTTCAGCATTAGTTATTGCCCAAACTTGACGACAATGATATTGATCATCAAGTTGTAGTTGAATTTCTTGAAGTTGATCTGGTCTTGGTTTATTAGCCTGTTGATAACAATATCCATTAGTTTTTAACATCATCAGTTAGCTTTGTGAATTATTTTCTTACATTGAGTCGACCCCACCCAGTTAGGACAGCTGGATATCCAGCTTCATTGTAGTTTTTGCTTGTGATATTAATTGGCTGAACAAAATTGTCAAATTCAATGTCACCAAGTGTTTTAACAAGTGCAAGATCACCCGTTCTATCATACTCTTTATAATCATTTATTATTACATCTTCAACTTGGTATATTTTACCTGGTTTTATCAATGAACTTGATCCAACCATTATTCTCAAATCGTCATATGTTGCCCTGTAAAAATACACATTCAACATTATTTTTGTTATATAATTTTGACCGGTGAATTTTTTATCAGTCTCATTACCCGTTAACACAGTGAGCAGCTGTTAGAATCCATTTTTTGTTGATTATTGAACCACCACATTGATGATTACCCAATGAATCTTGTAGTGATATTTGATAAGTATATTTTCCATCTGGTGCATCATGACCACCAACAATTTTTGAAGTTGGCAAAGCTATCAAACACAAATAATAAGTAATAAATTAAATTAAAAAGTTATTTATAATAAATAATGAATGTTTAAAGTAACCATTTGTTATAACTCCAACACTCAACAGTAAAAAAAATTCTCTGCAATGCTTCATGATGTAAAAATGTTTTACTGATTCTTTTTCGGCAAGATGCTAGTTTTTATTTGTCCTGAAATAAATTGATGCTTTCTAATCAATTGTTTGTCATTTGATAAAATTGATTAGCTTACTACGTGGTTAGATATTTTGTCTAGAGTTCAATGATCATAATTCTCACGTAAATTAGTGATAAAATAAAAAAGATTGAACTGGTTCTGATAAGAATGATGAAAGATAACAATCAAATAAAAAAAAAATACATTAATTTTATTGAGAATAAATTTATTGAGATTACAAGAAATATCTTTATAAATCTTGGTGTTTTTATTTTAATGATAAAAATTAGTAATGATAGAACTTAAACAATTTGATTCTCCTGAATGTTACTCATGATCCAATCCATGAAGGTCCAAACTCTGGTGTAAACCTTTGAGAAAAAAATATATAAAATAATTATTTGATGACAATAAAATTAGATTGAAGTTAATCTTACATCAGGGAATCCCAATGCACATGGTTGAACAAACGAAGCTAGACCAACGACAACTCCATCAGATGTGAGTGGACTACCTGAGTCGCCCTATATGTTCATTCACATCACAAGAAAATTATTATTTGTTACTAAATATATATTTTTTTATTGATTAAAATAACTTGAACTTACATGACAAGCACCTTGACCAACTCTTGACATTCCGCAAATGTGATGATTACTGACAATATCAAAATAATACCGACATTTGTTTGGTGAAATAATTAATAAATCAAGTTCTTGAAGTTTATCTGGAGATTGACCACCGTATATTGTTGTTCCCCAACCGGATACTTTTCCCGGGTAATCAATTTTATTAAAATCACTTGTTGGTAAATTAATCAAGTCAACTGTTGCTGAAAAATTAATTATTTCTGCTGTACGAATTAAACCAATATCATATGCAAACGCTGCACTATCGTATTTTTTATGAGCAATCAACAAATCACTTTTATATTTTTGGCCACCTGAAGATAAACTATTTGTTCCTGCAACTACACTTACTGATGATTCTGATTTACTAAACAAAAGAAACATAATTATTAATAATAATTTCATGATTATTTGATGAATATTGATTCATTTTTATTTTTATTATTTACCCAATGATACAATGAGCTGCTGTTAAGACCCATTTGTTGTTGATAATTACACCACCACAAAAATGTTTGTCAGCATTTGATCTCAAAGATACTTGAAAAGGTCGTGATCCAATTGGTGCATCACTTCCACCAACAATTTTCGAAATTTCTCGTGCTTTTTAATAGAAATTAAATGATTTAGTTTACAAAATTTTGACTGATTTGTTATGATATTTACCATTTGCTAATAAAGCAACACCAAGAAGTACAATTATTCCAATAATCTTCATTATTATGAACATTTTAAAAGTAAAATCTTGACATTTATACTAAACAGTAATCGCATTCTTTGTGATTTGAGTCAGTGTGATTGTTATCTCTCAAGAGAATTATCTTAATAATTTTTTTTTATGATAATAATTATTTGTTGTATTAAATTTTAAAATTAAAAATTATCATGAGTTGATGTTTTCGTTATCTAATAATTCAAATAGTTCAAATGATTGATAGAAAAAGTGGTAGTTGGGCTTTTTAAAATGGAAAAAAAATAACAATTATATAAAGACAAATAATTTAAATTTATTTATTTTATTAAAACTAAAAATAAAATTACAATTTCATGTTTTTTTTTGCTTGGTAATAAGGTACATTTGACGTTTTTTGATGATCAATTGGTACTAGTATTTAATTAGTATCAATTAAACACTATTTTCCTGAATATTTGTTTGAATCCAATCGATAAATGTCCACACGCGAGTAAAAACATCTGATAAAATTATAAATTAATAAACAAAAATAGTTAAAAATTGATTTAAAAATTTAACAAACCTGGATAACCACGAGCACATGGTCTTCCAAATGAAACCAAACCAATCAATGTTCCATCAGATGTCAGTGGACCACCTGAATCACCCTGTAAAAATTAAAAATAATATTTCAATTTTTTATTTGCAAACGAGTCAAAGTATAATATATATTTTTGTACTCACATGGCAAGCACCTTCACCAGTTTTAGTAAGAGTACAAATGTGATCAGTTGTCAGCATATTGTGAACAGTTTTACATTCATTTTGTGCAATAACAAGTAAATCAAGTTCTTGAAGTTTATCAGGCAACGAACTTCCTAAACTTGTTGATCCCCAACCAGACAATTTGCATGGATAATCTTCTTTATTAAAATCACTTGTTGGTAAACTTATTGAGCTTACTGTTTTGCTAAATTCAATATCAATTGTAACACGAATTAAACCAATGTCATTTGAAAATGCAGCACTGTTGTAATTTTTATGAGCAATCAACAAATCTGTTTCGTATTTTGTACCACCTTGTGAGAGACTATTTGTTCCAGTCACCACAAACACTGATGATGGTTTATCACTAAAATTTCATCAAAATATTTAATTAAATAGAATTTTAAATAGAATAGAATTTTTAATTACCCAACAATACAATGAGCAGCTGTTAAAATCCAACGTTTATCAATAATAACACCACCACAAAAATGAGATCCACTTTTTGATCTCAATGACACTTGATAGGGATGGGAACCCTCTGATGCAACACTACCACCCACAACTCTTGGAATTTCTCGAGCTTTAGAATAAACCAAATAAATTAAAATAATAAATTAGCAAAGAAAATAAATATTCAATAATTTAAAATCAATTTTCATTCTTTATATTGGATGAAAATATTTAATTTATATAAATTGTTTCTACCTGATGTGTTTGATAATGCAAGAATGCACAAAACACCAAAAGTAATAATTGCTTGCATTTTAATTGACGTTTAATAACTGGATGACAATTTAAAGTTAATTCTCATCTTTTATATGAAAATTTTACTGTATTAACAATCATTGCAACGATAATGCACTTTGACGTCATAAAATCAAGATTAGCTGACAATCAATTGTCAAGTATTATCAATGAATCTTTAAATTATAAAAACATAAAAAATTACAATCAAACAAAGAAAATCTCTATCATTTGCTAATAATTTTTCTTTTATTAATTTCATTTTTGTTTCTTGAAAACAATGATTGATTCACGTGGTCTAAATTATTTTATCTGATAATTATCAAGTGGCTTGAGATTATCATAAATGATTAAAATGATAATATTGCATTTGGAACATTTATTTGATTGTAAGTTTTTATTTTATCTCCATAATCACATTTGGCATATTTTTTTTTCACATTCTTTTGATACAAGTCATTGAAATATACATCTACATTTTTTGAACTGAATTGCGACTTATCAGATTTTATTTTCTTTTTGTTCTGAATGACATGCAAAAATAATTTATGATAAAGACATTTTTTATATAATAATGACAACAAATTTTTAATATTTTCATTTGACAAGTGAGTGTCATTGTTTAAACAACCATTTTATTTATTTAATTAATATTTTTTTCATTTTACATTGTTTTTATATTGTAAAAACTTCTATTGTTTCATTGATCCAGTCTACGTAACTCCAAACTCGTGTGAAAACATCTGTAAATTTTTTATCAATTATCTATTATTTTAACAAGAAAGTTTTAATCAATTTACATAGAAAAAAAGTAATACTTGCCTGGGCTTCCTCTTGCACATGGTAGTCCATAAGACACAATGCCAATTAAAGTATTATCTGCCACCAATGGACCACCAGAATCACCCTGTTTATTAAAATTAAAACATCCAATAAATTATAAATTAATTAAAGTAATTTTTTTAAATATATTTTTAACAGTTACTCACATGACAAGCACCTTCACCACGTTTAGTTAAAGTACAAATTGTTGTTTTTCTAGCAAACAAGTGTTTAAGTTTACACTTTAATTGTGAAACTGTTCTAAGTTGAATGTGTTGAAGTTTATCCGGTACTTTTCCCCATATCTTGAAAGCAATAATTGATAATTATTTATTAGCTGTTTTCTATTTTATTTTTAAATAGTAATTTTTGTTTTATTTATACCTTAGTGGTACCCCAGCCAATCAAAGTTACAGAATAATGAACTTGATAGAAATTATGAGTTGGTAGTGCAATTGGCTGAATATATTCGTTGTACTCAATATCAGTGGTTAAACGAATAAGACCAATGTCATTTTTAATAAATGTCATTGAAAAACTTTCGTGCCATTGTAAAAAATCACTTTTATAAATTTTTCCACCTTCTTTTAGTGATGTTACACCAGCGACAATATTAAAATCAAAAGGTGATTGACTAGAATAATAATAAAAAATATAAAAATATTTATAGAATATTTTATATGAAATATTATTTTACCCTTTGACACAATGAGCTGCTGTTAAAATCCATTTGTTATTAATTATACTTCCACCGCAAAAATGTGAAAATGATTTTTGAATTGAAACTATAAATGGATATTGTCCTTTTTGTGCATCATTTCCACCAACAATTAAAAATTCTTTGCCTATGACTTTTGTTTATTTTTAAAGTAAAGAAATATATATTTATTATTATTAATTTATTAATTATTATTAATTATTTTTTATTCTTTGATTAAATTAAATTTAAATACCATTAGCTTGAATCAATGTAAAACATGTAAGAAAACATATCAAAAATAAATTCATGTCGTTGACCTTATGATTGACTGTTAAATAATTCTTTGTCTGGACTCTTTTATATCAAATTTTTTGTTTTTGATATATTTGTATCTTGCTGATAATTAAATTAACAAGATTGAAGATAGGCCCACAGATAATACATTTATTTTTGTGTCTATGAAAAATAAAAAATAAAAAATAAATAAAAAGATAACAAAATTTAATTACGTGATTTTTTTAATCAGTTATGATTAGCTTTTGTCATGCAAAATTAATTGAACATAATATTACTTTTATTATTGACAATAAAACCAACGAAATTAAATAGTTTTTTATAAAAAAAAAATAACATAATTTTATGTTGAGAATTTTATATTATTTATTAATGAAAATGAAAGGATTTCGGTAGCAATTTGAGGACAAAAAAATGAATACATTATTAACAAATTAAAATTGATTATATCAAAATTAAAATATTTTATTTTATAACAATAATTAAATAATTAATTGAGAGATTTAAAAACAAAACAAAAATTTCTAGATGATCAATATTTTGCCTGAGAGTTTTCCATCATTTATGCCTCGATACTTTTATTTTATTTTTTTAAAAATAAAATTCTATCTACAAAATTTCTGGCTTTTGACATTGATCTCTATTTAGAAATTAAAAAAATCTTCAAACATACTGTAATAATTAATAAAAAAAAAAGGTACATGCTCGCTTTGACACTTGAAAACTTGGGAAGCACCTTGGCTAGATGATTTATTTTTTAAAATTGTTTTATTTTTATGTAATAATTGTTGAATAATTTTTTGAATGAATTCACTGCCAATTTTCTTTTCATCTTTTTGAAACATTCATTGGCCAACCTGTCGATTTCCCTAATTATTCAAAAATTATTAACTAAATTTAATATTTATCTATTAATCTTGATTATTTACAAAATTACAGTGTAATGTGTTAGTTGACATTGTTCCCTCTGGCTTTTTTCTTAAAAAATTTTTTTTATTATTTTAACAAAAATATATTTAAATATAAAAAATATTATTTCAATTATTTTCTTATATAAAGAAAAATAATTAGAAAAAAAAAAAAAAAAAACTGGAGCATTGACATCACGTCTACATGTGTCTTTTTAATAAATATTTTTTAGTCTTTCGACTCTGATGCTCGGTCAAGAGTCGATTGTTGTTTTTTTTTTCTTTTTTTGTTTTTTCATTTAAATGCTGTAAAATTTGTTTATTTAAAAAGAATATTTTTTTAAATATCATTTTACAATTAAACTATGACTTACAAGTAATTGGTTTTTTTTTTTAAATTTGAATTTTTTTTACTATGAGTATCGAGGGATGTATTTTAATTAAAAAATTTTATTAATTAATATCAGTGAATTGCGTTATCAATGATTGGTAGAGGTGGTGTTATAGCTGGTAAATGATCACCACAAGTTGGGAAATTTGGTGGTATTGGTGGTAAATCAGCGTGTGTTCCAACGTGTAAAATTAAATTCATTCCAATAACTATGTGGAACAAGAAATGACAATGGAAAAGCCAATACCCTGCGATTTAAAAAGAAATATAAAAATTAATATAACTCTAGTTAATTATAATTAAATTGAAACTTTTTTATTATAATTTTACCTGGATTATCAGCTCTAAATCTTAGTACAACATATCCATTATTTGGTACAGCAATTGTATCTTTTGCTGGTGGTAAATTAAATTCTCTATGTAATAATCCACGTCTATCAAGATCAAGTGCGTGTTTTAAATTAATTTTTTTAACATTTTTATCTGGTGAACGTCCCATACCAACAACATTAAATGCATAACCATGTAAATGAAATGGATGTGATAAATTTGGCTGTTGTACTTCATCAACAATAACAACTTCAACAATGGCATTATGTGGTATGTCAACTTTGTGTGTACACATACAATTATCACCACAATCAGCTGGACGATTATCACCATTACAAAATTGTTCTGGTGGTATATCATTGATTTGTGATAATGGTGGTGCTGGTGGAAATGTAAATGATATTTCATCAACAAGTGAGATAACATGATCACCAGTTGGTGCAACTAAGAAACGATTATATGTATTTGGCTGAAATACTTCTTCTGGACGATAAAATAAAAATCTAAATGGTAAAAATATTTTAACATCTGGACGTTCTTGTAATATTCCTGCATCAATATGTTTTGCATTTTTCAATTGATTTATACAAATAGCATCTTCTCTTGGCATATTACATATTGCATCCAATGGATTTAAAACCTATCGAACAAAATCGATTGATTAATTATTTAATTAATTGAATTTTTAATTTAAATTAAACTTACAATTCCTTGTGGTAATCCAAGATCATATGTTGGTGCTTGTGTCGTTGGTTGAAATGGTCCTCTAGCATATCTCAATACAGCCAATTGATGTGCTCTTTTAATTCCACATTCACCAAGACCTCTTAACTGTATCCAATAGGCACCAACTGGTTGATCAGCATTTATAATAAAATCATATCTTTCACCCGAAAATGATATAACTGTATTAATTTGTACTGGATGTACTGGTTCACCATCAGCAGCAATAAGTGTTAAACCATGTCCTTGAAATGTAATTTGTGCTGGACAAACAGTTGCAAATGCATTTATAAGACGAAAACGATAACGACGTCCAGCAGTTACTGTAAATACTTCTAGTGGTGTATTTGTCATAAAACCAGTATTTGGATCACGAAATTGTCCTTTTCCATTGATTAAAACTGTTTCTGGATCTTGTCCAGTATTAACAGCAAGTCTACCTGGATATCTTTCAGCAGCATCTTCATGCATCCAATCACTTATCAATACAACATGTGTTGTTAAATCATAATCATATAAATTACTATTTGGATCTTTATTTGGTGGTTGACGTACAATAACACTTCCATAAAGACCATCAATTTTTTGTAAACCAGTATGTGAATGCCAAAAATGTGTACCAGAATTACCAGCTGTCCATTGATATCTAAAATTATTAATTAAATGAATTAATTGATTGTTCAATTAATTATATAAATTTCATTTACCTAAATGTATTTCCTTCTTGTATTGGACATTGTGTTACATATGGAACACCATCATAATATTGTGACCCTTTTTGAAATATTCCATGCCAATGAATACTAACTTCACTACCAGCAATATGATTTTCAACATCAACAACAACTTTGTCACCTTCACAAACTTGTATACTTGGTCCTGGTACCATTCTATTTGCTGTTAATATACCTCTTTCAACACCATCAGCTAAAACACATTGACAATGACTCCATACTGTGTTTGTTGCATTTGGTGTACAAACTTGACAAGCTCTAAAAAAAATTTTAGTGTAATAAAAACATTATTATTTGCTTATTTTTTCATTAATTATTTTTGTTATTAAATACTCACGCTCCAAGAACAGTATAGTGTTCAAGTGTAAAATGATAATAACATATTCTTGGTGGTTCACCATCGCGACATGCACGTGCACATTCATCTGGTGCTGATAAAGATGGATTTCTACGTAATTCAGCAGTTGCACGTTCACTATAATCTAATGGACGTGTACGTGGTGGTCGTACTGTTGAACCTCTACTTCCAAGATTATCAATACCCCCAAAACCACTTTGAAATAAATCAGGATGTGTTTGCACAAGATTTGATGATGAAAAAAAATTTTGTGAATCATCTGTTGATAATATATTTCCACTTTTAATTGATGGATTCCAAAACGATGATGTTCCTGTTTGATCATTTATTTCTGAAATAAAAACAAAGAAAAATCATCATTAAATAACAATAATAATTTAAATAAATAAATTTATTTATTTAGACTTGTCGGAAATGTCTGGGAACTTGAAAAGAAAAAAAAACTGACTAGATCTCAATTAAATACCAAGAAAATTCCGTAATGAAAAATGACTGAATAAAAATAATTTCAAGAAAAAAAAAACCAGTTTTAATCGAGAGTAGATTTATAGAATGAATGAATCAGAAAATAATAAATAAAAAAAAAGATGCTTAAATTATTGCTGAAGAATGTGGAAAGACCAATTCTCTTTTTGCTATTTTAAAAATAATAAATGTAATGTTAATAATATAAAATGATAAATGAGGTTGCTAGTTAAAAGTTGATATTTATCTACACGTCATGAATACAACTAATACATTTTTAATAAATAAATATATATATTGATTGTAAAAATGTTTGAGTGTTTGTGTCGTAATATGGAATCGTGATTTCGTGATTGCGCTGATCGTGTCGTGAAGAAAAAAATAAAATAATAGATATTGTTATAATGATAATGATATTATTCAGGTGTAATAGGTACTTGTGAACATTCTCGTTTGATCTTAATGATAAAAAAAAATATAATTACATTATATAAAATTTTTAGTTGGATAATTAACATTCCCATTATCACCCACTGTACCTAAATACGTTCGCGCAATTAATTAATTAATTAGTTGATATAAATTACACACAGACACATACAAATGTGATAAATTGAATTTAATATTTTTCCTTTTTTATAAATTTTTAAACTTCAATAAACAAATTTATTTTTCGGAAATATTAACATCAAAATTGTTCATCAATATCTGACATTGATAAATATTTTTTTTTGTTTTGTAAATTTTACATTTAACATTGAGAGGTGATGATGGAAAGACAATTAATTTTACTTTTTATTTTTTTTGCTATTCTACTTTCTGAATATTAATCATTTCACTCGAATATTTGGCTGAATAAAACATTCAAGTGTTCGATATTATAACCAACGAAAAAGCTACAGTCATTAATTTACTTCAACAAAAAAAATTATGAATAAAATCATCATTATTGGCAGTATATTTTTTGCAAATTATTATTTTCATTCAGGCTAGTTTGGTACTTTTAAAAGTATATAATTACTAACTTGTAATAATTTAAATTAAAAAATTAGGCTATTGAAGATGAGATGGAAAAAAAAAGGATATCAACTTTCTGTTTTTTAAAAAAAATGATAAAATTAATTCAGTTAATTAATAAATAGATTATTATTGTTAATTTAAAGTTACTCGGGATAAATAAGTTGAATATTTTTATGACAAAAAAAGCTTGTAAAATATAAAATTAATATTGTTGTTTATTGCTTTGGGTTTTTTTTGATGATAAATTTTAATCGTCAATTCATTCGAGGTGAATATTCAACTAGGTCAGATTGTGATTCATAAAAATCATCATATTTCTATACTAATTCGAAAAATAAAAAGAACAAACAGCTAATAGCTTTGTTTTTTCGTGAAAAAATCGTTGTTATTCAGGTTATTGACGAATATTATAATCAGTCGTTTTAACAATCTGCTTTCAAGAACAACAGCCCATTTCATCATGAATATTTTAATTATTTTTTGTATTTCAATTTTCGGCTTCTACTGTGTTCAGGTATACAGACATTTTTAAATTATTTTTTTCAATTTTATAATTATTATTCTATCCATTTATCAATTTTCAATTTCTATTTAAATTTTTCTTTTCTATTTTCACCAGGCTAATACTCAAATTGAATTACAAATACAAAAAGATTTGAGATCAAAAGTAATGAATATTAGCGCTGCAGTTTATAATACCAAACAAAGTTTAACAAATTTGAGTGAAAAATATTTTAATGACGTTGATGATCAAATACAAAAAATTAAAAAACATATCGATACACCATTTCAATATATCTGTAACAATGACTCACTAATAGCAAAAGAAAAAACAAAAATTAATAACGAATTAAAAAAATGTTTTGATAGTAAAAATATGAATTCATTAGAAAAAAATATCAGTGAAATTTACAAGGTTTGTTTAAGA
>JAPYYR010001012.1:0-30600 GCA_030523065.1 Aphidius colemani | reverse complement strand
TTATTTATATTTTAACTTGGTGATAAAGAAAATAAAAAAATTGTTTTTCTTATTTTATGGATATTGCAAAATGAATATATTTAATGATAGAAATTTAAAGTTTCAAGATATATATTGTGTTGTATATTACATACAAACCTTTATATATGTTGTTTGTTGAAAGTGCAATTTGAAAGAGCGACAATATTTCGAGAAGCGTTCCAAAATATTCCCTACTCGCATTTGCCTATAGGGAGTATACTCGCTTTCACGTTTTAACCTCCATTAGTGACCTCAACAACCCCTTTAACATATTTTTCACTTGCTTCGTTGTACTCTGCTTATATTATACTGAAAATATAATTTTCCCTTTTCATTTTTTTTCTTTTTTTATACCTGATAGATACGTAAAAAGCTCTCGTTTCAAAGATAAGTGAAAACGTCAGAAAAGAATTTTTTTTTTTTTTTTCCCTGTTCTAACAGTAAAAATATTTTACAAAAAATTAAAAAACAAATTTCTAAATTAATTATCAGCCCTATATTTTAAATCAATCAAATTAAATTTTAATAAACCGGAAACTTTTGTTTTCTTTTTTTTTTCAACATTAAATAATTTTTAAAAAAATCATAAAAATAAGTTTCAATTTATGAAAGCTTTTTTCGAAAGAAAAGCTCATAATAATTGTGCCAATTGAAATAGACTTTTTAAATTACTTAATTATCATCATAAATAAATATTTTTAATTTACATTTTATGAAGTTTAAATGTTTAGAAAAAGTAAATCATAATACTGCAGTATGAAAATATGACATATTTATATTTGTAGATATTTTTTATTCGTACAGAGTAACCAAGTCTAAAAGAAAAAATATATAAAAAAATAATAGTGGCCCCAGTTACGAGTTATTGTATCAATATATATATATATACTTTTCGAGTGATACGTGTACCGAGGGATCACCATAAGATAGGATATTTTCGTGACTATTTTTTTTTTTTTTATTTTTCTTACTTTCCAGACATCAGTATCACCTTTTTTTATCACCTTGGGAATTCTCGGATCATCCAAACCATGGTCCAGACTGTTTCAGTCACCAATATCATTTACAATCCTAATTTATGTTTTTTATTTTTACATAAACAATATTGTTTACAAAAATATATAAACAACAATCAAATGTATTTTCTATTTTTTTATATTAACAATAATAGTCTCGATTTTTCTCGTTAAAATATCCTTTTTTTTTTTTTTTTGTTAAAATTAAAATTAAATTTATATAGTTATTATTGACAATATGTTGTTGATACGTGTATATTTCAAAATTCAATTAAAAAAATTAGAAAAAAAAATATTCCACGTGATTGACGTTAATTTGATTTTCAATTAAATTCAGACTGATGTAATTATTCAATCGATTTTTGATTCTCAACCAAATGATTTAGGTATTTTAAATATTTTTCATTCAATTTTAATTATTATTTATTTTGATGATAATAATCAATGAAAGTAGATTGTATTTATTTTTATCTATATCAAATTGAAAATACATTTACAGACGGAAAATAAATTTTTTGACAAAATAGAAATCCAGTGATAAAATCATTTACGAGATGTTGTGGCCCAAGAGATCTCAAGGATTTTCTTGGCTGAATGTCTTTATGGTTTTTCTTTTCAAAATCCACACACAAAATAGATGAAAATAATAAAAAAATATTCTTTTTTTTTTTCGTGTCTGTACACCGTATATCAATGTGTAGTTTTTCGTGTCGTGATCTGTTGCTCGTGATCACAATAACAATTTTTTGATATTTTTTTTTTTTTTTTTTTACAAAAAATGACACTTTTTTATAAATTTTTTATATTAACTCTATTGAATATTTATTCATTTTATTTTTCATACATCCTTCAAGTTTAAAGTTTAGAAAACAAATAAAATGAAAAAAATTTAAAAAATTCTCAATTTATAACTTTGTTTACTCATCTTTTTTTTTTTAAAAATAAAATTTAAAATTGTTTCGATGGGAATAAACTAAAATCATCAAAGTATTTATAAATTTCATTTTTTTTTATTATTTTTGCGGTATCCTTCTCAGTTACGGAATGGATCCACTGACTGAACGTTTATGAGGTACTCGGAGTAAGTTTTTCTCCTGCAACGCTGCATGAATATATAAAATAAAAAGAAGCACAAGGGTGAAAAAAAAACGAGCCTAGTCAATGTCTAAAAAATAAAATAAAATAAAAAAAAAAAACAGCTTACAAACCAACACCTTGAAAGTATATACATACGTTAGTCAACGAGAAGAGAAAAAAAAAATATATAAGTGCGCGAAAAAAGAGCGGGACGGATTACTGTATTGGATATAGAGAAAAATAAAATAAAATAAAAAAAAATAGGGGATGTTGGAACGAGGGTTCTTTGGTATAAATTCCACAAGGTTGTCCTGTCTTGAATCTCCAGGGTATAACCATGGTCTGATACCAAGCCACAGCATAAGGGTTACGTTTGATAGATATGGTCAAAATAAGTGCTTATCGTATTTCTCAATTCTAGACATTTTACATGAACATCAAAATAGAAACAAAAATTTAAAAAATATTTAAAAAATATTTAAAAAATATTTACTATATTATTACATATATATTTTCTTTAGATTTTTTTATTCCAATTTATGGCATTTACATTAATAATTCAAACATTGAATAGCAAAAATAGCAAAAAAAATTATAATAAAAATTGAAAAACTAAAAAGTTTATTGAAAAAGTTGGGTTACTGAAAATATATATGCGATAATAGTACATTTATAAATTATTCTTGAGACTGGGTTCACCGTTATTTGGTTGAGATCTCTTTTTTCTCCTTTTTTTTTTCCAATTGAGACTAAAAGCTGAAAATGCTAACTTTAAAAAACTATTACAGTTACCATTTTAACGTTTTACTTCTTTTTTTTTTTTGAGGTTCTTTTATATGAGTTAAAAAAATAAAATAAAAATACAAGCACACAGATAAAGTACTCCCTTGTGAATGTGATGTACCCTTAGATGATACAGTTTGATACATCATTTGATCATTTGGCATAATAAAAATTATATTTGAACAAATGAAAATTATTTATTCATATAAATTTTGCATTTTAATTTTCAATATTCATATATTTTTCATTGTTTAATAAAATTTATCAAGTTTAAATATATAAATTCAACTAAATTTTGTCTTTAATATCTTTTTTTTTTCAATGAAAAATTTCATTTTCATCATAATTGTTGAGGGAAAATTTTGAAACTAGCTATAGAGTAGTATGAAATTAATTTACAGTTTAACAACAGCAAGATGATAAGGTGTGAATATGTATTTATTCTTGATATTAAAGTCAATTAATTAACAAGTTAATGTAGTTTATGTTGTTACTTAAATACACTTGTGTTAGATAAAAAGAACAAAAATTAAAACAAACATATTATAGTTAAATTTAAACCAACACAGTTGAACAAAAGTAAATCAATGTGAATTTGATTAAGTGGTATGATAATCAAGTTTATTTATTTTGGCATGTGCTGGTGAAACTCATAAGTCATTTCGTCTAATAATTTCATTTGCTATAATTTATGTTTACTTCTAATCACAGTCGGGAGATTTAATATTTTCATTATTATTTTTGCTCATACGTATAGAACTTAAATATTTTTTATTTTATTTATTTCTACAATTGTCAATTGTTCAACAATTGATCATTGTTTATTTTAAAAAGTCAAGTTTATATTTTGAATTGAAATTTTTAATAATAAAAGAAATAAAAATTCATTATTATTGAGCTATTATAAAATGGCCTTTTATATATTTTGCGGATAAAAAAATGGGAGTAATAATATAGTACATTTTTATTATAATTATACAGCTTAATTAGAATTTTTTTTTAATACATAGAAAATGTTCGATAAACGATAAAACTGTACAAACCATTTTTTACTGTACGGGGATTTTAATTTTTTTTTTAATAATACTTTTGTAAAAATAAAATTATCGATAATGAAAAACAATCAAATTAAATTCATTGATATAAAAAAAAAATTAATATTTATTTATATAATTTTAAAATTTGTGAAAAATTAAATTTCGATTTTTGTCATTTAAAAATAACAATTGTTATTTTATATAGCAAAAAATGACTTTTTTTTTCATTTAAATATGAGACTTGCTTTTCTTCTAAAAAAACCACACAAACAAACCACTTTTCTGCTGTTCTTCTCTTTTTTATTACTATTATTATTTTTTTTATTTTACATTTAGTCTTTCTTCTCTTTTTTTTTATTATTCTGGTCCATCGGAACGTGAACAGAGGAGCAGGCTAATTTGTCGCGTTTACATAAAATCTTTATGGTACTCGCCTTTCATTTTCATTTTATTTTTTTTTTTTACATTTCCCATTCCTATTTATTTGGTCGTTGTTTTTTAACTCTCCCTATTTATATTTTTGGCTTCTCGTTTTTAATAACTAAATGGTTCTTACGCCGTACATTATGCTCGTCTCGATTCATCGGCACCATTTCCTAAACTAAACCGGAAAAACATTATCTTCTTTTTACAACAAATTTTTTTCTTCAAAATAATAACAAAAAAAAACTATACCCTTTTATTATATATAGAAAGAATGAGGAAAAAAATTATGCAAAAAGTTGATTTTGTTTTATTTTTTTTGTGCTTTTGTAGATGAAATTTTGTATATATATAGAAAAACAGGCCAACGTAAGAGGTATATATCGACCTTATATGGTCTCTTGGCTTTTTTACGTATTTCATTCGAAAAAGAACTTAAACTCTCGGAATCAAGTGGAATTCTCACAAAGATTTATACAACACACTATATGTCTACATGGTGTAAAAAAAAAAAAATTTCTCACTCTTTTTGCTATTATTATTTTCATTATTATTTACTTGTTCTCTGCTGTTAAATTATGTCAAAAAAAAAAAGTGAAAAATCGCCCCTAAATAACGTTAAAATCATTTAGTATTTTAAATTATTTAAAAATACAAAAATTAAAAATAATTAAGTCATGGGAAATCCATAAATTTTATATGTAAAAAAATAATAAATTAAATATATTTTTTTTGTATAAAAATATTTTAAATATATGGGAATATACAATTACGATTCAATGTACTTCGTTGACTATATTTCATCAGTTTTATGATCGGATATTTTTTAATTTTCTCAACGTTCATAGCACAAAGGGGGTAAGTGCTTTAGGGGCGAGATAATAAAGTAGAGGGCACAGTAATAATGATTATAGGTAAAGGATATAAAGTAAAACTTTGTGCAAAATTTATAAATACACTTGGTAAAAATTGAAATAAGAGAAAATATATATATAGAAAGTTTTATGACTATATTATTTGTGTGAAAGAGAGAAAGATCTAAATAACAGAAACACATGGTTGAAATTATGTGAATACAAATTTCACCTCAATAAATTTTAATGTTTAATTTATGATTTTTCATGTACCTCCTTCCCAAGTTGAAATTATAAAAACGTTTTATTTATTTGTTTTTTATTTTTCATCGTTTTTTATTTGATACATTTTTGTTTTTCATCGATTCAAATGTTTTACATATTTTTAATTTTTATAAATCGTTATTTTAATTGGAGTAAAAAAATACAAGTAGGGTAGTTTTTAATTGTTGTAAAATTAATTTTCAATTGATGAAAAAAATTTATTACAATGAATAGATGTAGTTTTTTTTTTTTTTGCAATGTTCTTTCTAATCATATCAAAAATATTCTTCCGGCAAAATTCATGTAGACAAAATGACAGGAATTTTTTCGCAGAAAGTACTATTACCATTTTCATTAAAACAATATTTTCCTTTTGCTAAAAAAAATCCTCGTCGTGATTGATTATGCTGTTAATATTTTTGGCTGGCAAGTCTAATTTTTATTTTTGTTTTTTGATAGATCTAACATTTCAAAAGATAAAATAAATCAATTTTTTTTTCTCATTCAGTGATGTCATTCTTTTCATACAAATAAAAATCTAAAATCGAGTTGTCCCCATTGGCGACAACTCGAGTAAAAATTAAATTTTCAAGTGCAATCAGTATTCTGACATTTAAAAAAAATTTTCTTCCCTCATTTATATGTTTTTCAAAAGCAAAAATATGACAATTATTTATTCATTATTTTTAATTTTCATAATACATGGCCCCTTTTTTTGTAAATGTATTTATTAACAATTTGAAATTTAATTATTTTGGATAACAAGATTATTCTATACAAAAAAAGAAACAAATGAAAAAAAATTGTCATAATGCATTGAGCAAAAATTTGTCATTCATATATGTTTCGTGATTCATCAAGGGATCAAAATTGCATGCTGAATTCGTTCACAAATCTCAATCAGTACCCACACAAATACATAAAAAATAAAATCTGTCTGTTGAGAATACATTCCCTCAAATGTGTGGTATGTTGTAAGAGAATATTAGAGGACGAGACGAAAAAAAAGTTTAAAAAAAAAAGCCAAAGAGAACAAGGATGGTGGCAACAGCTCACCAGAAATGAGATGCAGATTGCCAGAGGCCACTTCAAGCTCTGAAGGGGGTGAATTTTTAATAATACACTAGCATTCTCTCTTCTGCACTTATTTCTTTATGGTTTTTTTTTTTAAACTCTCTCTTTTTCACATCAGCTCTGGCATTTTTTTTTTTTTTTTTTTTTTCATTATTTATTTTTATTTTATTTTTTTTTTTTAGTCTGGCAAAAAAAAAAAAAATATGCATTGTGCAATTTGCAACGTAACTATTACGATACGAGAAAATGATATTGTCTTGTCGTGTGTCGGCATGAAACAAAAAAAAAACAAAAAAAAAATTTACGATATAAAAAATAATTACAGTGTCTAATGAGCCTTAAGCAGAAATAATTGAAATTAAATCACAAAACATTTAGGGGAGTTATATTTAGTTGTTGGATGAATACTAGAATCGAAATTTCATAAAAATTATGATTAGAAATATTTATTTAACAATAATGACTTGTCAAAAAGTACAAAATTTTAGGGAGCTTTATATTCAGCCATTTAGGTGTTGTCTAAATGCTAGAAGCATAGTCATTCGAGCCAATAAAGAACCTCAAGTATTATGGTTTAGTAAAAATAATAATAATAATAAATCAATCTAATGAAAATAAATGTTTAGTCATTCAATAGATTTATAAAGGTGCTGAAAAGATTTGTAATATATATATAGATATAAAGTGAAAGATCTTAGTGCAAAAGAAAAATAATAAAAAAATAATAAATTTGATAAGTCGAGACTGTTAAAAGATAATAAAATGCCAAAAAATATTTGAAAAAAAAAAAATTATAAAAGACGTTATCCAGTTTTGAATCAGCCTGGTGAAGATAGTATAAAGCTCTATGATCAATTTAAAAATGAGAACACATCACATGTGAGCTCAACAATTGAAATTATCTGCAGCATAAAATCAATTTTCTTTTCAGCCCAACTCTTGCTTTTTTGTAGGCCAAATTTATCTTCAAAAAAACTTGAAAATAGCTTTCAATTTATTTATCAATAAATAATACTTTAATCGTGATGAAATTTTTTTCAATAATAGTTAGAAACTGTCTCTATTTATCTGACAAATTTTAAAAAATTTCTACCGACCGGTTTTTGTTGGAAAAATTATTTTTACTCAAAGTTTTCGATCTTTAGTATATATCACCCCTCTGGATAGCCCATGAAGAGTGACAATTTTCTACTAATATAAATACAATTTTGTCTTATCAATTAACAATGCCACTCGTCAATAAATTTTAATAATTTTATTTCATTTAAACCTACTGTTCGAATTCAATAAAATTGATTTCATACAACCAAATAAACATGACATAATCAATAGACAATAACCCATATATATTCAACAAAATATTTGTAATATATTTTATATATAAAATAAAATTAGGTTACAATAAATGTACATATATATAAATACAATTTATATTATAAATTGAGATGTTGATATGTACTTTGTAATGAAAAAAAAAAAATAATAACTTGATATAACTTTCAATAAACTATTGTTGTAAATTATTTTACATTGAATGTTTAAGCGTGGCATACATTTCGTAGAAAAAAATATGTCTTTTGACAGTGGTAAGGATACGGTGGAAACATGAAAACGCAGAAATGCAACGTCCGGTGATAGTGTCCATCAACAGTGACGAGTAACAAGCATTCAACAATGCCCTATTGTTACTAACTTATTCTATTACCAGATAACTCGGTTGGTTATTTGTTTTGCGACTACTTTCAATACTCTATTTTCCGTTATTATTTCCACTTTACTTTGTTAGTTGTTACACATATATACACCTGATTAAATACAACATGTAATATACTTTAACATACTTTTTTTAAAAAATGTGCAAAATGCAATTTATATTTTTGAGATAATTAATTTAATTTTTTTTGTTGATGACGTTGATAAAATGTGTTATCTGTCTGTTTGGTCTTTATGTATTCAACAAAGTTGTTGATAATATTCCGAGACATTGTAAGAGCATTACAAGAGTGTCTAAAGATTCTAGTAGACTTCCTTTCATTATTATCAAGATCAAAAGATTATGACAATATTCGTGATGAATAAATGTAAAATATTATTGATTAAATTGGCTTTTATACTCGATGAAAACGAGAATCAATTTTTATATTAAAATCTTGCGTATAAATTTTATTTTTTTATGATAATATTTACATTGTTTATTTTAATAAATAACAATCATATCGTCATAAACATATGTAATTGTATGTATATTTTTTAAACCCATTTAAAATGAGGAATAAATTGTATACAACTATGGCTATTGACAAGAGCGATAAGTGCTGGCTGTTTAATATTAATAAGCTCTACAATTTTTTCCTTTTTTTTTTGCTTTTGGCAGGCACGTAGATGCATATCATTTACTGCATTATACGTAAGAAAACGTAGTACTTGACTCTTGAAAACGACACATTTTTGCACGACACAATAGGGGATAAAAAAAAAAAAAAAAATGAAAAATTAAATATTACCTCCTTTAGTAAAAAATGTCTGTTCAGCATCTTTTTGCATCCCTGCTTATCTCGATTACCCTTTAATCTATCTTACGCACTTAAATATATTATTGAAATTGAAAACGATGAAAAGTAAAATAAGTATTTATCATATTGAAAATGAATTTTTTTTTAATAATCATAATACATTATTTAATGTAAGAAAATTGAGAAAAAAAAAAAAGGGTTAAAGGGTGAGAAAGAAAGGCTTAAAAACTAATATATCAGAATTGACTTGTCCATTAAAATTTTTAAGTATAATATGAGCCTAACTGACAAGCACTTTGAAAATCTCAAACCAGTTTGGATTAAAATGTCTACTTGTCATGTAATTTTTTAAAAAATTATTTATTAATTTGTTTGTTTTGATAAAATCAATATTCAACAATACAGACATTATTTTCCATACGTTTTATGCTTTTTTTATATTTTTTTTTTTGAAATAAATGAAAATATTCAAGTGAATTATTATTTATACTTTTTTATTAGTGAATAATACAAGTATTAGGCAGAAAAAATAAATAAAATAAAATATTTAGAGTTCAACGTTGTATAGTATATATAAAAGATGAGAAGAAAAAAATATTTTTTTGTGCATCAAATAGGTAAAAGCTTTACCAAGAAATTGAATAGATGTACTGCACGTAGATTCAAGGTTTACGTGGAATACTTGCTATCGTCTGGGTGTAAAAAAAATAAAAAAAATATAGATGTCTTCAGAAATTTCATGGCAATACACAACTCTTGCATCTAAAACTCAAAATACTTTTAAGAATATTACCGGTATCATTGATGCTCATTTTTATTTTGCTGTTAAATAATTAAATTTGATTTTTTAAAAAATTAAAAAATTATTTTAAAATATACACACACGTTTTTAATCATTATTAAAAATGTTTTTTTTTTTATATTAAAAATATCAATAAATTCGAAAAACTTTCATTCAATTATTCAGGGTTTTTTAATAATTCAAAAAAAAAATAAAACAAGTAGTAAAAAATTAAAATAGTCAGACGAAAATAATAATTGTTTTTCTTTTAATTTTGAAAATACCTTGAAAAGGGTTAAATTTTAAATTATTTTTTAATGTTTTTTTAGAAATATTTCAATTTCCAGTAGTTAAAAATTAAAATAGTCAGACAAAATAGATTTTTTCTTCTTTCAAATGTTTTATTTATATATTTTTGGAAATTTTCAATATAAAAAATCTACACGTGGACCATGTGCACGTTTGTGTTTAAATTCACCTGTACAATCCACCTGTTCATTTGGGCGGTCGCTTGATGTAACAAGCTCCACCTACATCCCACCTAGTGATGCTTGCTATCCAACGATATTTCGCAAGCTTCGTATTTCTTATTGGTCCATCGTTTTGAATCTGAAACTCGATAGATTATATTATTTTATTCGTTTGCACACCTCTTTTACTATAAAAAAAATAAATATAAATATATAAATTCATTGCAGCATATTATATGCTAAATTTACATCGATATTTATTAATTATAAAATAAAAATTTACACAGTGTGGTTATTATTTTAAATAACACGATAAAAATGTGTAGTAAAAACAAAAAAAAAAACAAAAAATTCATTCAGCAGATAAACTCTAAAATACATGCGCCAATTTTTTGTCTTTTTTTCCTTTTTTTGACTGCGCAATATCTGGAAAAAAGTCCAGTATTTATGTACACCTTGCTACCAAAAGTTTGGATGAAAAAAAAATAGATAAAAAAATTGGAAAAATAGTTTTAAAAAAATATGTTCCAATGGAGAGATGGTCTAGCCTTTTTCAATGCCTCCTTCAATTTTATATATATAAACAAGTGGGCGGTCTCATGATTTTTTACCTGAACTGGTCCACCTTTTCTGTCCTCCCAAAATACCTATGTTTTTTTAAACTTGATGTTCTATTTTGTCTATACGTACTGTTTTTTTTTTCCCTGTAAATCGAATGCGTTATAGGAGTCATTGACGAAAAAACAACCCTCTTTTTTGTTTTTTTTTTTCTATTATTTCTTATAGCTAGTATCTATTTTTCAATGTTATATAAAATTTATTACCAACAGAGAGTATATATTGATGAATTCAAAATAAAATTAATGAGTAACTATTAATAGATGAAAATTAAAAATAAATACAGACTCTTGTCACGCAATGAGCCCTCTATAAACTAAAATTAAATATCGTGAAAATTAAAAAATAAATCATATATATTTTTCTGATCTTTCCAATTATTTCCAACTTAATTTATCCATTGATTATAAAAAACACATAAAGCTTTTGTGGGTGTGTATAATGTTGAGCAATAATTTTATTTATTTTTTTTTTTTTTTTTAAAATATATATTTTTTTCCATCTGCAAGTCGCGTTGAACTTTCTCACCATGAGACTCTTCACTGGCATTTATATATGAGTAAAACACGAACGAGGTTTACTAAGCCAACAAAGCTGATGCAGGAACAAACCAGCACCTGGTGCGTCAACCTCAAGGGACGCCGATTGTTATTCGTTCCACGCTTATTCTTGGCATATACATTTTAACAATATATACAGATACATAAGCGCACAACAACCAGCATGTCATACTAAGCTTTTTATTTCCTAGACGTATTTTCTTAAAACTTTTATTATTATCAACTACCCCCTTTGTCTTTTATTTATTTTTTCTTATCTACCTCTTTCTCATGTTTTATAAAATATTTATTTTCGTTTATTTGCACCAAAATAACCAGCGCCCATCAAATTGCACAAATTTTAATAAAATTTTATAAAAATTTTTTCAATTTGAAATTTAAATTATTTAAATAATTGCGCTGTTGATAAATTAACTGAAAAACTTTAAATGACAAAATTATTGCTGAAAATTCGGAGTATATTTTTTGCACTATTTTAAAATTAGATTTATATATTTTTTTTTTTTTCTTTTTTATTATAAATATAACAATACGAGAATAATATATGAAATAAAAGGAAAAAAAATATATAAATGTACTTTTTGGGTTTTATTGTTTATGCAGGTGGTATATGTAGCTAAAAATTGAATAAAAAAAGAGCCTCTTGAGACAAGGCCACAGCTCTTAGAGTCATATATAAAATCATGTAAATTGAAAAAAATATTCTCGGGCATTATGATTTATAATATATATGTTTTCATTAAATTTAGACACTCATATTGTGTGTAGAAAAAGTTTTTTTTTTTTTTTTTCTTCTTCATGATTCACTGTGTAACTTGATATTTGTTTATTTAGTTTTTTTTTATATTTCCAAGTCAAGCAAGACATAGATACGACCGAAAAAAATTACTGCGGATTTACGGAAATTCAATAAAAAGCATGAGCCTGTTGTCCTGATCGTAAAACAAAGCAAACAAATTTCGGCTTTCTATTATGTAACCAACGTTTGATTTTTGTTTTGACACAAACACATGAAACATTATTCTTTCTTTCATTTTCCCTTCGTTTTACCATAAAAACCATAGGTAATATACAAAAAAAAATATATAAAATAAAAAAAAAAAAAGCTTTCGAGTTATACTTTGAAAAGAAACAAAAAATTTCTATACAAAAATATTTTAAATTAACTTTTATATTTGTTTTTATTCAAAATGTTAAGGGTAGTTTAATATATTATGATGAATTTTAATAATCACATCATCTTTTGATTAGTTTGATCCTGTAACACTTGAAAGTACCACCTAAGAAATATATTACCTTCAACTATACATTATTATTATTCTCTTGAGAAATCTTTACCAACTTTGATCACTCATTAATATTAAAAACCAACTTTATCTATTTTATGAAACTTAAATTTTCACATGTGTACTTGGATGTTAATTTATATTTAAATGTATTTGATATTCAATCTACTAATTATTAAATAACATAAATTATTCAGCTCATATCATTTCACCCCAACCCACGATAGGTATAGAAAAAGTTAGAAAATAATTTAAGCTCTCGTTTGAACAGAAATAATAAAATATATGAATCAATTTTTTATCTCAATAAAAAATATAATTTGATAAATTTAAACCAGAATTTTATTCAACTGTTTATAAAGCATTTTGATAAAATTTGTATAAAATAAAAGCAACAATGATGAATAAAAAAAGTTTCTCTTGCACTTTTCATAAAATATCATATGCGGTGGTACGAGATCACTTAGAGTAAAAAGGATACAGTGACATTTGAGATATATATCTGAAAATTTATGTGAGTGTGAATTGTTTGATACTGTTGAGAGAGTGTTTGTGGAATGATAACGAGTACGTTATTATCAGCAAGAGTGAATATGAAACGACCCTTTATATTCAACGTTGCATGTCAATAATCGATCTGTATTTCACTCATGCACCACATTGAAAATTGAAATTATTAATATGTTGAGAATTTTATTTGTATGCCCAGATGTTACATGTATCTACATACGTTCATCTGTAATTCGTTCTCTCTAATATACAGAAAAATTATTAGTAAAATAATATTTAATCGAAAAGGAAAAAAAATAAAAAAAAAAACAATTTGTTTTTTTAGTAGTCCCGTGACTGTGATTCTTTAACTGATCTTGTATAAATTGATTCAAGTGAGAAATAAAAAAAATAAAAAACAACGACTGAAGATGTTGGACGGGCTTAGTCATTTAAATATTCCATCGAAGGTTGAGCAATTCTTCAGGGATAAGAAAGTTGGGTCGAAGAAATGCAGACTAGATAATACATCAGTGTATAGAATTCTTTCATTTTTTTATTTAGAAAAAGGATACAGACGAGAACAACATGTCTTGTCGATTTTATGAGAGTGATAAAATGGCTGAAATTGCCGCAGGAGCTCAATTTTTCAACAAGAATTTATGGGAAATATCGCGTATGATGGCCTTCTGGCGTAAAACTATTTTCTTGAATTTTTTAAAGAATTTATTTCTAATGTCTGCTAGATTGCACTTATATATTTAACACTGTAAATTTTTATTTACATGTTTACAAAAAATCCTGAGGCTTTTTATATATTTTTTTTTCTTAGAAAAATACTTTGAGCTTTTTTTTTTTTTTTAATTTCTCATCAATTAACTGAGGTTGCATTAGCTCAAGAGATGCATATGCATAATAGTAATTTGTCTTTCTTCAGATACATGTATTGTGTATAAATATAGGTAACATTTGGGCGTAGCTGTTTCGTGGTAAATGTCATAGTCAGGTTATACTTAACGTCACTGTCCATACGACTGTACTGTATTTGCATTATTTGATATATATAAATGATCCACTTTATGAGCGTAGTCATGAGCATGTTACTATCATAATCACCATATCGTCATTATCATCTAAAAACTTATATACATAATTAAAGAATTGCTAATTATTTTAAATATAAATTTAAATATTTTATTGAGCTTTTAGTTAGTCTTTCGGTTTATAATTATTTTTTAAGGGCAAAACAATTATACAACATGACAACATGGTAAATATTAATGATTAATTGACAGCTATATGTTTTTAATAAAAATAAAAATAAATATTTAAAAATTGAAAGAAAAAAAAAAAGTAAAAATTAAAATACATAAAACATCATAACCCCCATTGTAAAGATAAAAGAAAAAAAATGAAAGTAAAAGTCCAATGTCACAGAACAAAGATAAAAAATTGAAAAGAAAAGAAATTAAAAAAAAAAAAAAATTCAAGAGAAGCATATTCATTGAATGTCACCTTTGCAAATCTCAGAAAGTCAATGTGTGCTTTGTATTTTAACGATCTGGCAAATGTACCATTGGGTATTGTTTTGTGAGTATTTGTTGATATTTGCAATTCATCTATGTGTATACATGAAAATACTAATACAAATGTTCTCTAATAGACATAGAATATGGTAAAAAAAAAAGACGAGATATCTAGTTGAATGAAAAAAAAAATAAAAATGAATGTGAATTGTGAAATGAGATAGGGTGGTGCAATAGTAGAGGAATGAAGACCGACTTTTTAATATCCAGGGATGATCTGCGGTAGTCATATATAGCTGTGTCAGCCATTGTCATTGTTATCCCCCCATTTTGTACAATGACAATTTTTCTGGTTTTATTCTTCGTTGAAGGTACTACTCTTTTTCTACATTTCCGTTTTATACCCCCATCTACTTTTTGTATTACTAACTCTACTCCATTTCATCCTTCTTCTTTACTAAACGTATATCCAACTTTTGATGGTTTGTTTCTGATTTATTTTTTTTTCTATTCTCTCCATTATAATATATATAGATAGAAATTTACAAAACAGCAAAAGACATACAACAGACAAGTGGAAGCGATTTTTATTCCATTATAATATACAATACAAAACTCATTGGTGTTTTTTTTTTGCTCCTTTTTTTTTCTGGCTACTGTATATGTTGTATAGAAGCATTTTTATTTTTTACTTGAGAGTTTTTAAGTACATGACAATAGTGAATCATATTGATAAAAAATATCTGGCCTATATAAAAGAGAGAAAAAATTATTTAAAAATGTAATTCGATGTCTGACCAAAGAGTTACTTGTACTACTTGATGCACACTGAGTTAAATTTATACAACAAAAATATCAAAATTACTGAAACAACTGAATCATCATCGTTTGATTTTTATTAACAGTCATTGTTGTTTTATTTTTTTTTTTGTGTAAAAATGATGACACTATTGTTGTGTGCACAACGATATCGCATTGAAAAAGAAAGAATAATTTATTTTTTTTTAAACAACTATATGTGAGTATTATTGATACAACAATGTGTATTGTTGTTGCAACAATAGATGTTGTTGAAACAACAATGTATTTATGGTTTAGTCAAAGATGTGTCAAGGGGAGATACTCACTACATGTAATATATATGTATCATCATATGTATGAATGGCTACCCACTGTATCAGTAGCACGAACCACCAACCCTCTTGGGAGTGTGGTAATAGATTTATTGGACATCAGCTACATATTGTATACACATAAATAAATATATATGTATCAAGTATACCTATGAAATATTGTTCATCTATCAAGCAACTTGAGCATCATTTTCTCTCTTTTTTTTTTCCATAAAAATTGAATAATCGTCTTCAAACACTATAACAAATTAATAATAATAATTGGTGTCATAAAAACGTTATTTATTTATTTTTTTTTCTTCATTAACTAACTATAAGTGAAGATGAAAAAATCACATGAAAATTAAAAATTAAAATGAGCATTAATTGCACTTTTTTTGTGTATTTATTTGAGCAACACAAGTAAAAATCGATAGATATATTTATCAAGTAGTCCTGTACAAACATGAGTTTGCATTTTTTATTTTTTTTAATTTTTCGAGTAAAACAAAAAATATTGCATATCATAGTGCAACGTTGAGCAGACGAGATGCATCAAGGCATTTCATAAATGAGGTGAATAGAAATAGGGGACGAAAACTTGAAATAAAAAAAAAGACTAAAAAATATTGAGGTAGAAAGAGAGAGCAATGAAATATTTCTATGTGCTGTATAGATGTATTCACTCAGTGTTTCGTTGAAAAAGGGATGGTTTTGATTAGCTCCTGTAGACAATACCCAGTCTTTTCTCTCTCGATAGATAGCACTGTGATTCTCTAGAAAACAAATGAAAATATATATATATAGTTTCATTTGCCTTATTTATTTTCTTTCTCTTTTTAAAACAAGTAGGTGAAATCACCGCAGCACAGCAGCCACTTTAGAGTATCTAACCACGCTGTTTTGTGTCGACAAAACAATAGACTCACAGCCAATGTATATTAGTGCAAAATACATATAGATTGTTTGAAGCTATAGGTGGTAAGAAGCTCGAGAGAGTTTTAAAAAATGATCTTTGTAGATGTATTGGTAAAACTACTCTACTTTTCAAAGTTAACAATATTCAGCTTTGTATTTAGATTTTCAAGTCTTGAATATTTCATTAGACATTTGACGAGTCGCTCTAGCAGCCTATTTGAAGTTATATATCTGCAGAATCAAATTATGAGCATTTTTTTTTGTCTTAATTTACTTGAAATGCTTTGAATCACCGAGAAAAAATGACAGCCGTTAGAAATTTTGATTTATTATATCATCATAAGCCTATCCTTCCGATATCCTGACTAAATACTTTTTAATTTTTTTTTTTAAATCAAAATTGTCAAAAGACAATAAAAAAAATTCAATGTGTTAGTCAGGATCTCGACATTTTCTCAACGATTCAAAGCATTTTAAGTTGATTGAGACAATAAAAAAAAATTTAATTAAATGAATTCGGACAGTTCAACGAGTTTAAGTTTTTTCGCATATAAAATTTTTAGATATCCAAGTGATGGCTCTTGAAACAATCAGTTGGTCAGTTTATCAAGGATCATATAGTCGATTAGAGTTTTAAAAGCTCTGTCTATACAAAGTTATAATTTAAAAACTTTAATTTGTTTGTATATTTTATTTGATTGTTTTTTTTTTTAAATTCTTGAAATTTAATAGTAAAAAAAGAGTCAAATTTATTTAAAATAATAAATATTTTATTATAATAATTTCAAGTCGTTATAATTCAAGTCATTTGTAAATGAATTTGTAAACTAAAACGAAAATTACAACACGATGCTGTCAAAAAAAAAAATTCAATCCCTTTAATTTATCCCTAACTATGTTGACAATTTTAAAATGAGAAATGAAATTTATTCGTCTAAGTAGAAAGTTTAACACAACTTTACGAAGCAACAGTCCAGCTTTTAGATAATTTGCACTTAATTTTCTTGATGAACATGCGTACATAGTATATAGACAGTTTAAAATTAACCAAAAAATCTTCTGATTTGATTGCAGACTAAAGCATTTAGAAAAAAAAAAAAAAAAAACCCTATTTTAATTAACAAAATTTTTTATATTATTAGAAAAAAAATTTATAAACTCAAAAATTCAATTTATTAAAAATAAAATTATCAAAAATAATTATGACTATTTTGAAAAAGCTCAACTGAAAATTTTATTAATTTATTTATATCATAAATTTTTAATTAATATAAAATTCTATGAAAAAAAAAAAAACTATTCAATTGATTGAAATGAAAAAAATGAAAATATAAAAAATGAATATTGAAGGTTTGATGTCGTTCAAATGGTTTTTTTTTTTATTCATTATTTATTTTTATGATTTTCTTTGTTTTTTATTTTAAATTCTCACTGCCGCAATGAATATATACATGTACCTATATAAATCGAAACAAAAAAAAATAAATAACGTACCTTCATCGTATGGAAATCAAATGGGTGTGATGGATATTGGATCGGTTCATACAAGCGTACGTAGTTATGAAGTTATGATGCACACTAATAACTGAGAAATATGTGTATTGAATATGTTGGTATGCATATCCAACATACAGATTATGGATACAAGTGTGATGCAGCGAAAAATAAAAATAAATAATAAAAAAAAAAAGACTGAATTAACCCACTGGGGGGAATGCGATTCCACGGAGGAATTTTTTAATTAGCGCAAAGCTTAATGAAAAATAAAGAAACCATTAAAATAAAACTACAAAAAAATATATGTCTGATGGAAATTATTTTATATAAACCTGTCAAAATTTTAAGTATATATTTTCGAAAAAAAAAAAACAACATTCTGATGGTTATTGAAAGCAGAAAATTTTTTTAAATTCAATAATAATTTTTAACATCAATTTTTGCTTGAAAAATTATATAATTTATTATTTGTATTTAATTTAAAATACATTTAATCAATTTTATATTAAAAAACTTTGGACTTGTTTAATGTTTAGTCATGGTAGGAGCTAAATTGCATATGGATTTTTTAAAATTCTTTTTGGATATAGAAATGCATCATGGGGTAGTGTAAGACAGGATTTGTCTGTAAACTTGCTGATATCACAATCCAGTGTGTCGAGAATCATTGATATCTGCATAAAAGCGTACATAAGCACATAAATACACTTGGGCGCATGCTTTCTGATGGCTTCATCAAATAGGGTATAGGAAGTCCATAATAACTAACGTGAATATCGATATGCAAGCGACAAGCTGATTTAATCAACAAAGTAGAATCCACATTTTTCATTGTTTTGTTTTTTTTTTTTATATAGATATCAATTAAACTAAATTAGTAATTTAATAATTAGAAAAAAAATTGATGAAAATAATATTAAATTATTTAGAAATATCTAATCATCAATTTGTTTAAACAATAAAATTATTATCATACTGATATTTTGTTGGTCAACTGTCATTAAATTTTGTATATTTATGATTGCTCCTATCATCAACGATTTATCATCGATATTTTTATTTCATTTTGCAACATTTTGTGTGACCACTTTTGATAGTCTCGATGCAACATTATGCACTTACACATACAGTGATATAAAATCAACGAGTGTGTTGTATGAATAAGCAGAAAAAAAAAATAAATAAAATCCCATGGATGAAAATAAAAGTTGTATAGGCATAAAAAAGTAAAAATAAGTGGGAGAATATGAAAATTAAACGAGAAAAAGTAAATGAGGGGAAAAAAATGAGACATTGCGCAAACGATCAATGCCTCTATGGTGAGTTTCTATGCTAGCATAGTGCGTCTTCTCCCCAAGCTAAAATAATTCTCGAGTGATTTCTACGCAATCGCTCTTGTATATCTGTCTTTTTTTTTCTTGCTTTTGGTCTTTATATATTATCCCTTCTACAAAATATTATAGGCCTTTGCACTGTGCTCAATGCCTATTCTCTACTACATCAACACCATGAACCAATATGTCGCTATGACGACAGCATCCCTTCATTTTCAACATTATTTTATGTATATATACTCTTTGTCCACCTGACGCGGGTAAATGCATACAAATGCACACCACATTTATATATTTTATAATTCATATGCATTTTTTTACAACAAAAATTAATCATTCAAATTAAATTAATTATACTTTTTTATTTTTATCTATTTTTTAAATTTTATCTTTACAATTTTTGGGGTTGTCTTATAATTAGACAATAATTAATTTAATTAAAATTATTTTATTATATTTTTAAATATTAAAAGTCATTTTATTGATAAATTTTGAAAATAGATAAAATTTTTTGACGAATATATGAAAAAAAAAAAAAAAATACATAAAGTAGAGTCTTGAAGTGAAGAGAAAAAAAAAATACAATGAGGTAGGCAAAAAAAAAAACAAAAAAATTAAATAGAAAAAAATAAGACTCATAGTGGATCTATGCACTATGCAGCTTCCCCGCCAGCATTATCATCCCTCTTATGGCTTATGTACAGAGTACTTGACGGTGGCTATGTCAAAAAGTGGCGGAGAATAAAATTGTAGGAGAAATTTGTAACACGACAAGTGGGGGTCCTTATATATTACGAGAGCAAGGGGGGAAAGTTCAGTTTGTTTGAGAGCAAGCCTTGTGTAATGTTCGTTTAATAGAAAAAAATTATATTCTATCGTCATTTACGAGTAATAATTATTATTTTTCATAATGTTATAAATTTTTTATATATTTATTTAATATTATTCAGTATATTTATTTTTTTTTTATACTGTCTACTTATTTTAGAATATTTTTTTAACTCAAAATATTTTATTTGGTTTTTCTTTTTATTTTATTTTGACTTGAATAGTCAATTTTTGAAAATAAAAAAGAATAAAAATGGATTCTTGAAGCATGGTGGTAAAAATTTAAAAATTTGTGTGCAAAAAATTATCAAGATTGAAAATTATATTTGAAAAAAAAAAATTAAAAACATGTAAGTAATAATAAAATTTTTGTGTGTAGAGAGTAAACAGTCTTAGTTCTTTTGTTTATGTAATTAAAGCTTCAAATTTGAGATATTATTTTTTCAAGTAAACTGCTGAAATTTTTAATCAAAAAAAGCCTTGTTGATTAGATTAGATTTTTCATTTTTTTGTTTTGTGTATGATTATATATTCTGTCTTCCGGAATTTGCTCGAGGGAAAATTGAATAGACAAATCGGTTCGCTTATTCTTAAGATTTTTTAATACAAAAAAACAATAGAAAGTAGAAAAAGCCACAAATGAAAATTTTTCATAAACAAAACTTTTCATTTGGTAACTCATTTGTACAATATATTCATGGCGAGTGATTTTTAATTTAAAAAAAAAAATGATTAAAATATAAAATTGCAATTGTTGATTTAGGCACTATTTTTGTCTGTATAATTTAGACACATGAAGCGGCATCTAGCGCTCTAAAATGAGTTTAAAAAATTTAATTTGTACCAATCGATGTTTCTTCCCTCTAAAACCACCATTTTTAGCCGGAAGTATTTTTTTTTTTTTTTTAATTTCACTTACAGAATCATTCTGATAATTAGTATAATTAAAATCGTTCAAGAGTTAAAAAAAAAAAAGGAAAATGTTAGGAAACTTTCTTCGTCGAGTTAGTCAACAAATGTTAGAAATGTTTATTTGCTTATATTCAATTATCTATGTATATACTAATTTAGCGCTGAAATATATTTTTCAAATTTTATTAAACATCAATAGAAGCACATTAGATAAAATAACTCGAAACTTTTTATTACGCTCATAAGGCTTTATGCAACAAATCTTTATTTATCTGTCAAAATTATCTAAAAATTTTCCAACTTAAACATTCAATTATTATAAACTTTATAATTTATTTAAAATTATTTAGTTTATTATTTTTTCCAACAATTATAATAATAAATTAGCGAAATATTTGCTTTGTTTAATTTTATCAAGTTAATTCACAACAAATAATTCATTAGATAAATTCAAGTTTCAAAATGAACATTGAAAATAAGCTTTTTCAACTTACATTCTTCAGAAGGATTTAAATTCTCTTGTACATTTAAATTCATGAACAGACTTTCATTACATTGTGTGTTATATATATATAAGAAACATACACATCTGTCCATGAAGACTAATTTACAAGAAAATACGGATCACACGTTGAGAATAGGTCCCCAAATAAAATGCTCTGATGCTTGAAATTTTTTTTCAGAATAAAAAACTATTGTTTGATTTCCGTTTGAAAAAAAAAAAAAATAAATAAAAAGACTTGCGTAACAGGATTAATCACGTACGAAGAATAATCGAGAATAAAATTATTATAAATTTTATTTTTTTTTATTTAATTTATCTTATGCTACTGTGTAGTTATTTCCGTTTAAATTTTTTTTTTTATTTTTCTATTTCATTAAACTAAATAGTAACGTATTTTCATGTACGACTTTTTAAAACAACTTGAATTATTTTTTTTTTTTTAAGTACAATTTAATCAACCAGTTTTTAGATGACCTAATTGCAAAATTTTGAAACAACTTTCAATGTAATTTAGTTAATTTGCTAAAAAGTTTTACTTGTAAATTTATTTTTAACTATGAAATTTTATTTGAGCTTTGTTAATATTTAATCATTGACAAATGTTTCTCGTATTATTAATTTACGACTACTTTAATGTTGAAAAAAAAAATTTACTAACATTTATTTAATTTATCTAATGAAATTGTTGCAAAACTTTTTTACTTCAATATTTTTTAACTTTATAAATATTCATAGTACATTGATATCCACCCCTAAAAAAGCTCATCGTAAAAAATAAAAATTCATAGAGCAAAAAATCTATAAAGATGACATCTAAAAAAATGAAATAATTACATTATTTTTTTTTCTTCTCTGTAATTAAAATAATTGACATGTAAAAAGTATAAAATTTAAAGCTCAATTAACTGATGCAGTTATATCAATTATTTTTTGAGTGTCAATTTATATAATAAATTTTAAATTGCAATAAAAGACTGACAATAAAAATTAACTACTGATAATAACAAAAATTCATAAAGCCAACATAAACTTGATAGTAATTTTTTTTTTATAGCTGAATAATTTAATAAGTAGAAAATAAAATTTTTTATATATTTTTAAAGGCTGTATCTTGAAGAAAAAAAATTTTTTATGGAATGCACATTTTAATATAATAATTATATGCATATTTGGTATATAGTCTCACTGTTTTATCTGGTTGTGGTACTTTTGGTTCTCGTTCCCCTATTTCAAGCTCACTCCCTCATCTCTCTTTTCACACGTTGTCATAGCAACGGCTCACTTGCCCCAGCCAGACATGACAACCAACCTGAAAACATTAACTTTATATCCTCAAAATGTCCTTAAATATCTTACATTATCTAAAGATGCAAATTACTTGCTACATATCAGCCACTATCACTCATTTAATCAATTTTTTAATTTTTTTCCCCTCAAGTATTATTGAAAGAAACCGAAAAAAAATTAAATGAATTCATTTTTAATAAAATTTTTTAACACCTTAAGGGGATGATTATCGTTAAGGACTGTTTGAATTTTATTTCATCATAATCAGAACGATTTTTAAGGCCCAATTTCGTTGATGTAAAGAAATTAATTTCAACAAGTACAATTGATATAGAAAGAAAAAGGTATCAACACTTTGTAGTGTTGATAAGATGTATAATGAAATTTTAAAAATTATATATTATTAATATAATGATATTAATTCTGAGTTCTTTGAAATCTTGATTTTTAAAATTCATCTTAATAATAGTATTTATTTTTTCATTATATTAAAATGCATTGCTCTTTAAAAATATTTAAAAAAATGATAAAAGACTTAAAGTTAAATGCAATATACTCGACTCACTTATGTTTAATAAAATTCATCAATTATATTCAATAGAGGAAATGGAATGTACGTTAACTAGTGACGTTATAACACAATTGCTATCTTGCTTGTGTTACTAGGCGTTAATTTTTATATGCTCACAACTCTATGGACAAAGTAGGAAATATAACGGAGATAAAACAAAGTGTCTATTAAAAGTTTATTTTTTATATAAATGTATATATATGTTAAGGTGAATGTCTACAGTTGGTGTGGATATTCCATTAGCGGAAATGGCGACACAAATGAACAAAAAATTTATAAAAAGTAGAAAAAGGTCGGCTGCAAAAAAAAAAATCAAGTCAACGTCATCAACCATACCATAATTGACATATCAATACCATAAATTATTATAGGCTAACCATTTATTGCATTTAATTCAACTTCTACTTTTTCTATTTTTATTTTTAATCATGTATTTATATTTGGTTATTTTATATTGCAATTATATATTGAAGGTTTTTTTTCTTTTATATATTTTTTCAATAATACAGAAATAATTTCAAAGTTTAAATATATAATTATAATTTTCCATAAATATCTTATAATCTACTTATCTTTTGGCTTTTATGTTTGACTTTTTTGTCAATTTTTTGTTGATTAAATTCGCGATAGTAAAATAGTTTGAATTATTCAAAAGATTAGTTACATTAATCGAGTATTTAAGTATTTGCTTTTAATTCAAATGTCATTACGGGAGACAACATAGCACGTTATTGATGTGACGTCATTTTTCATGGGTTAAAAATGTTATATATGCGCATGCGTTTTACATAAAGTATACAGTACTGTATAGTATATGTCAATAACTTATAAACACGCGGTTCTGTATGAAGCATTATACAGTAAAAAAAAATATAAACAAATTAAGTATTTTTTAAATAATAAAATACAAATAATTACGGAGTAAGTACAGAGTTATTGTATAATTTTTATTGTTGACATTGTAGTTAGATTAATCAACTAATTTTGAATTGTGATGTTTATTATTGTTATATTTATTGTCGTAGTAAATTTATCAAGAGAAAAAATTAATGATATGTCTTTTGTTGGTGATTTAATAAATGTTCCATAAATGAATGCATTATACAAAACGACATATTAAAACTTATGTTTGTCGTTGATACGAAGACATCCTGAACAAAGTTAGGGTCAAAACGTGTGATTCAAAAAGTGGATACGGGAGCATTGAATTTGCATAGGTAATGAAATTCGGGGTCGAGCACGGTCACACAAATACTTATGCATCAACTTGTATTGAAAAAATACAAAATTTAACAATATTACATATCAACAATACAAACAAAATTTATTTTACATTTATATTCTTCTGTTTTCAGATTTTCTACAACAATTTTCAAACTATATATCTCATTGCAATTAACGACAAAAATTAAAATTGAAAATTTTAATAAGATTAAATAAATGGCTGTTGATAAAAACTCGAGATTTTATATCCTGTGTGTTGCCAGCCCAAAAATAGAACGAAGGGCAATTGAGAAAAAAAAAAAAAGATTTAAAAATAAAAATAAAGCTTCTCAATTATTTTGTTGTACATAGAATGATTATTTAAAAGAAAATAAAAATTATAAATATTTAAAAAATAAATATAACAAAAAATGCAAAATTTTAAATTAAAATTGAACATGGAAGTTTACCAATTTTCAATAGAAAAATATAAAAAGTAAAGAAAGTGACGTAAAAAAATGATAAAAAATAATGACTTTTCGAATAATAATAATAAATAATAATTATTATAATTATTATTAAATATTATGTATGCTGCGCGAGATTAAACGAGTCATGCTACCCCCACTTTATGATCTGGTAGTCGGGCAGCGTCAACACCACGATGAAAGTGCTATGTAGCCTGGTCTAGTAGATAGAAACTCGAAAGAGAAATGGCAGTCGCCCTTGGTTCGCATCAAAGTGTCATCCACTTGGAGTAATAAAATTTTTCATATATAAATTATTTTTCTATCATCTGGCCGAACATCAACTATCATCAATTTTCGTAAGCCATTTTGTTTATTATATTCAATTTAATTAAAGTCTAATTAATAATATATTTTAATTATTTTTAATTTATACTGAAAAAAAAGATGAGGAAGAAAACAGATGTCCGGAAAAATATCTAAGGGTGCAAATAAATTTAGAGAGTGATGGCGTCACATCTGAAAAGCGTGTTAAAACATTTTCAACAACGCCAAGAATATTTAATTTTACAAACGCATTAAATCTCAGTGCGTTGGATATATTTTTTTTATTTTTTTAATTAATGAAAAGTGTCTAAATAGTTGCAGACATTGTGGGGATATTTATCAACGGATATGAACAAGTGAGAGTTCAACAAAAATAAGTGGGTTGACATTAAACAAATATATAAATTTATTTTATACATAATTTTCAATTGAGACTAGTTAATGTATTTTTATTTTTTTGTTTAAAACAAAAATTATGTATGCATTGTTTAGTGGGTGTGACAGTATTATCTTCTTCAAATTTAGCACAGTAGTTTTTTTTTTTTTTTACTTTTAATTCTGTGTATTGAAAATATATTTCTTATCAAAATATGAGAGATTACATTCCTATAATATTTACCAGCGCCATCACTGGCATCACCAAAAATAAAAATATGCATTTATTAGATTATGTAGTGGTACGCAGACAGCAAATATTTACGGCACGTGACTGACCTGCATATATTAAAATTATATCACGTATATATTATTTATGTTTAATCTAAAAAGAGCAAAAAAAATATACTCTTTTTCGTGTAAATTCACCTCGTGGTCGTGAAAAAAGAAATAAAAATCATAACATTATTTTGGGTGTAGCTTTGTACTTAATATAAAGGTAAACATTACTTAATTTTAGAGGTAAATTTTATTATTTATAATTCTATTTTTATTTATTTATTTGGAAAACTATTAATTATATTTATTGAGTATTTTCCTTTCTACTATTGAGCATTAATTTCTATGCGCATGCTCATTTTAACTATTTTTTCTATACCGGATTTTGGGGAAATACTAGAACTAATTGATTGGAAATAAAAGCAACTAGACTTATCCAATGTGTTGAAGACAAATTTATATTGTGTAAATAATTAATTTACAATTGTTAAAGCTTTTTTTTTTTTCATAAATTGACAAAATGATTACGAGAATGAAATTACTGTTACAATTGTCACCAGTTGTGTGTGTTGAATGATAAAAATTGATATTTCCTGACAAGTGTTTTCATTTTTTACTCTAATTGATTCATAAAGAAAATTTATAAATATAATTTTTATCACTAACAAATGTTTATTGTATTTATTGTTTTTTTTTTTCTTTCATGTTTGCAATCAACAACGAGGAATCAATCATCAATCATTTGTATTGAAATTTATTTTCACATATTGGAACACGTGCCGACAGCCCCTTATCATTCCCTTGTCCGGTGTTAAGATTTTCAACTGGACGGAGAACTGATAAGGGCCGGGAGGTTACAAATTCATCGATGGAAAAAGAAGATATTGCTCTGCTAATTTTATCGATAAATATTGTTGTAAATAAATTCACTTATCATTGTGTCAAATTAAAATAACATTTGTTGTTTTTTTTTTTTTGTCATAAAGAAATGTATTTATTGTTATTTTTTTGTTAGTTTTAATGTTAAAATATTGTAGGCAAATGTATTATAAATAAAAAGAGATATATATTTGTTGGGGAATGACATAATCAATTAATTTTATTATATGAAATTGACTGTGAAACTGACAGCATCACTCTTTCCATACGACTTAATCAAATTAAATCATCAAGTTGTAAATTAGTTCACCCAAAATATTAAAATCCATGTCAAAATTAAAAATATATTTTTATCAATTGTTTGTTATGATTCACTTTTTTTTTTAATTAAATAAAATGAATGTTAACTTGGTTCAATTGGAATGTTGTCATCATTTGATGTTTGACAATTTGTATTTTTAGATAAAATTAATTTTTTAATGACAAATAATTTCTGTGATGCATCACTTATAACTTGAAAATTATTTAAATTTTGTTGTTTAACTATTTTTGGCAATATCGATGGAGCATTATTAATTTTTGGTAGTAAAATTTGGTTTTTAATTTGTTTTTTAATTTGTGATATTTGTGGTTGTAATTTTCTCTTTGAATTAATTGATGATTGATTTGTTAAAATTACTTTTCTTTGATTTTCAATTGGAGGATTTATTATTGTTATTGGTGTTGATATTTGTTGTGGTATTATTGGAATTATACTTGAAGTTTCTGCTCCATTTTCTGTGTAAATAAAAACAAATATTATTTAAAAATAAATAAAGATTTTTTAAATATTAATTTACCTGTTAATGCTTTTGTTACAGGACAATTTTTATGTGCTAATAGTAAAGTTTTTAAATTAGCAACTTCAAATCTTAATGCATTAACTTCATTTTGTAGTGCTTTATTTGCTAAATTAACTTTTGTCATTGATGTTTCAAGTTGTTCAATCCAAGCTTTTCTTTTAGCTCGTGAACGCATTGAACTTGCACGATTTCTTTCAAGAATATCTAATTTTTTTTTAACATCATTTGGTTTATTATTGTCATTCAATGTCACTGATATTTCAGTTGCATAATTTTCATTTTCTTCTGTATTTTTATAATAAAAATTGTTGCTTTCATTAACATCTTGTAATTGCTGCAACATAATTTTATCATTTGTATAATTTTCTAATAGACCATTAGTTGTAAATTTTTGGGAATCATTGCCATCAAGCTCTTGATCATTGTCAAATCTATACTTAAAAAAATTATAAGTAAAAGTAAAATATTGTTAAATAAAAATTTATATTCGTTGGACTTACGAAGATGTTGTTGGTAAATTTTCTTCTTGTATGATTTCAGTATTTGTTTCTGACACCATACTCTCTGTAGTTATGATAATACTCTTTTCATTTTCTTCCTCAACATTGTTATTATTAAATTTTGTAGTCTCGTTAACAGTTACTGATGAAATCATTAATTTTTCATCATCCAAATTTGAAAATACTTGTGGTGTATTAAGGGTGTCATCATTAATCTGTAATTGATATTTAATTTTATAAAAAATAGTAATTTAATTGCTTAAATTAGATACAAACATCAGTGACTTCTAGTGATTCTAATTTTCCACATTCAACAGCTTTTCTAAATGTCTCATCAAATGGATTGTCATGTTGAAGATCTTGAAATAATCCTACTTCTTCACAATTTCTCATGAACCTTGTTGGTGTTGGTGTTTGATCTTTTAAATAAATAATAATTTTATTATTTGATAAATTAACATGTTTGTTTTATAATTTACCTATGAAATTTGTTGGTTTTCCATTTCCAAGATTCAACATCATATTGTGTTTTGTTCTATGAACAACCAAATGATCCTCATTGGTAAAACTCTGCAAATTTGAATCAAAACAATAAAATAACAATTAATTTTCTATCCATCAATCAGTGACTTACCATATTACAGCCCAAAAAATTACAGCCAAATGGTTTTTCTGTATGATTCATAATGTGGCTTATTGTTATATTGAAAATAAATTAAAATTCTTTTCTACAATAATTTTATAATTAAATAATTAAAAAAAAAAAACAATAACAATATAAAAATAATTAGTTAAAATAATTTTAGCTAACTAAATATTTCAATTTATCCCAGATTAGAACAATGATAAAACTTGACAATAATTTAGTTGAAATTAACAGTGGTTGACAGCCCAACAGCTGATGCAACAGCAAGTAGCAACAACAACAACAACAACAACTGCTTAAGGCCGTTCTCCACTGTTGTCCACAAACAAGTGTTTTTTTTTTTTTGTTAACATCATGGCAGCATTAAATGCGCGCGCATTTTTTAAATTTAGCGCATTATTTAAAATATTGCCGAAATCAACCGGTTGATTTTTAAAATTTAAAATATTTCTAATTAATTTAAAAATCAAATTGATATATTGTAAAAATATTTTTCATGAAATTTTTTATTAATTTATAATTGATAAAATAATAGAAAAATTTATTAATTTATTTTATCAAAAAATATCAAACAATTTGATTTAACAACTTTAAAAAACTGTGGGTGAAAATTAAGAGATGAAAATTATTATTAAATATACAACCGCAGTGTTGTTGTCAAATAAAAGATAATAAATTTCACTGAATCATTGGGAGTGTCTTTGAAAAAAGGTCCAATACCCAAGTAACACTGATCATGTGGTTTGCATTATAGAAAGTGAGACGAAGAAGAGGAAGCTGAATAATACCTCTTAAAAATACTTGCTCAAGTGACGAAGTTTCTGTTCCTCATCAGTAGACAGTCGTGTTTCAAGAAGTTTCAATCATTTGATCCTGAAATGTTTTTATAAATTTACTTTCGCGTTTTAATTCAGTGCATACATTACGCCAACAATAAACATATTAAATTAATTAAACTAGGTAAGTTTAATAAAACTGTATCAATAAAACTTCATAATAATTATTAATAAAATATTAAATTATTTTGTTATTAATTTAAGTCAAATTTTATGAAAAAAAAAGAACAAAATTCTCATTCAAAATGACAAGGTAATTTTTTAAAACAAACTTAAATTTAATTTGACTATTTTAATTGTAAATTTTTATTCATTATTTTGATATAACAGTAAAATTATTTCAAGTTTTAATGATTTCAAGATCATGGCAATGGTGAAAGTGCCCTTGGTTATCGTCAATGTAAAGATGCCAACGTGTTTTATTTATTCTTACTTATACTTTCTTTCTTTCCCTTTCAATATTTTTTTTTCGTTTTCAATTATTTTTTTT